>APFE031716400.1:6596-18724 GCA_000404065.3 Pinus taeda
TTGTGAAGTTTATTTTTTAAAAACGTTCAATTCATCAACCTTTCCGAAATAGTTCCTGTCATTTTAAATTAAGGGCATGAACCATGACCATTGGGTTATTTTCCAATACCAGTTATCCATTGCTGCGACCAAGAGAATGCAGAGCAGGAGAAACGGCGCCACCTGTGGTTACAAAGGCCAAAGCGTAGGTATTTCGTGGCGACTTTTATTTCTGCGACCATAGCAATATTAATGCGGTTTGATATGGGGTCGATATAAGATGATACACCACGCCGCTAGGTGATGAGGGAGAAAAATAAAAATAAAAACGTGTTGTGTATCGTCTCATGTCAGACCGCATTAATATTGCTATGGTAGCAGAAATAGGAAAAGCCGGCATTTCATTATTTCTCCATAAAGTATTAAAATCCTATCGGGCTTGTCTTAATATCTAATCCGTTGGTGGGCTTTTATTATTGAGTGCATATTTGAGTTGTTTACGTACGTGCTGTGCATCTGTCATTGAAAACGTGGGGTCGTCAGATTTCCCATTTTCAAGTTCTCAATTTATAGTAGCGTTATGCACAAGGCTTCAGCAAGGACGAACCTTTCGGCATCCGCTGGAGAAGGCCGAGCCTCTCGTCACCTTCCTCTCCATCTCTACTAATTGACGGTGCAGTAGAGAAGTGATAAAAATGAAATGCGTGGTTCTTATTGTTTTAATATGCAAAGTTTTAACAATGCATCAATATGCACTACTCTTTTAATTTTCACTACAAGTCACCCTTTAAAACAACGTTGCAAATGTGGTATGTGATGACAAGTTTGTCTCTTTCACTATTATATTCTTATCGTAGTTGCTTTTTGACCTAGGCCTAATATGTATCGTTATGGTAACTTGATGGAAATAATAATATTAATTTTGGAATATGTATCATTATGGTAACTTGATATAAATAATAATATTAATTTTGAATTTTATTATGTGTTTAAAGAGGGTATTTTAATTAATAATATTGTTGGAGATATTTATTCTTATTTGTTTTGTGGTTAATATTTAACATTCTTCATCATATGTATTGTAATTGTTATGTAAGTTGGTTTTTTGTTAGTTAGTTAGAATTGAGAGAAATGTATTGCTCCAACTCATTAGAGTTCCAATGCATTATTCTAGATAACTGTTTTTCGATAAGTATGAGTTGTAACCGTATATGTCACGCCCCCACACTAGTGGAGACTCAATTTCCACTTGTGGGCAAGGTGCGACACTGCCCAACCTTTTCGTTTCAACACTACTATGGTTAACAAACTACACCTATCACCAACACTTAGTTTATTTTTCGTTAAGTGTTCACTTCTTCACATAAATGCAATGGAAATACATTCATTTAACTTTCATTAGCATCTACTTCATAACATGTACGAATTCATCCACAACAACAATATGACAGTGTATGCAATATTATGAAGGGAGGGGCAACTCCCGGACAATCTGCCCAATATACTTATAAAAATCTGCAAGTTATTTTACAAGTTTATAATGTTTTACAACTGTGGAACAATCTTCCCCAGCACACTAGTCCGTACAGCCTACCATGTAGGCCTGTCCACATGTTTACTCATGTCATGCAGCACTCTGCATTGTTCGCCCGAATCCTGAATCAGTCATACAAGTCGTGCACAATTTTCATTCAGCCTACCCGGGTTGTGCAACCCATCTAGGTCGTGCGGGGCACCCAGGTCATGTAACCCCCTCGGGTTGTGAAGAAACTTCGATTGACATACTCGTGTCAAATTTCGTTCAACAACTCATTTCCAACCCGTGTGCCGAAACTCGTTCAACAACTTATTTCCAAACCTGTGTGCCGAAACTCGTTCCAAAATCTCGTTCAGGATTTTCGTTCAAAAAATTCGTTAAGGCCAAACTTATGCAGAAAAGTCATTCAAAACTTCGTTACGCTCGTCCGTGCGGGCACATGCCCTGTTGTGTCCTCACACGCCCTGCAGCTAACCTGCACAACCCGAACGATTCAAACTCGTTTTCCCTTCTGAACTCGGTTGAGATGATGATGCCTTAAATGAACTTAACTTTGTTCAATATATATGCTTGTTGCCCAAACGATTTATGAACTGACACGTCCGTTCAACCCATGTGTTCCACCTAGCTGACCGAACCCATTCCACCTAGCCGACCTGTGTGACTCGTTTGGTTAAATGCCCACGGATTCCCTAAACTCGTTCGACCGACCTGTGTGACTCGTTTGGTCAGACGCCCTTGGACTTCCTCAACTCGTTTGACCGACCTATGTGTTAAATCCGTGTGACTCATTATCCGCACGCCTTTAACTAAAATCGCCATCCGCACGTCTTTAACTGAACACAGTCACCTTTAACCGAGCAAGAGTCACCTTTAACCAAGCATGAGTCACCTTTCACCGAACACAGGAGACCATCGCTACAATGCGTCTGCGTATATGTTTTCATGCCTATCACATAACTCGGGCATGCTCGTACCCGCATCATCAGTTTTTTCGACTCTCTCGCCCGCCGGTGCTCGTCACAGGCGCTCGCCCAACTCGAGGCCCTAACAATGTAAGTGTCATTATCATTCCAATTGTAATTGGTTGATATGGTTATTTTTTGTATCTATCCCATTGCTGTAAATATGGAATTATATCACCTGTTTGGTAATGCAATAAATCTAATAAATATCTCCTCGAGAGATTTTAGTTTCTTTATGGTATTCCTGATTATTTTCTAATTTGGCATCTGAACTAGTAGCCTGTAGCTCTAGGCATAACTCTTTTATGAGAGGGGCCATAAATATGTGAAAGATGTCATATTAATCTAGTGTAGATTAGATTAGTTTAGTTGTGTGCAATTATTATTTTTAGTTGTGTGTGGTTATGTGGTGGCTTTTCTGAAGTGTGAGAAGCATCCATACTCAATTAGTAGTTGTGCATATATCTATGTATGGTTGAACAATTACATGCAATTTGTGTCATACAACATGGAGTTGTTATGATCTAGCAAAGACGATTGGAAAATTGCAAGGCATTTGGGCTTAGTGACATCAAGCTCTCAAAGGTGGTCAAGGATTAATAATGTAGTTGTCATTAGTTCAAACAAGACATTAGGCATGATTTTTTTGTAAGTTAGTAAAGCAAATGTGATAGTGATATTGAAAACAACCTTTATGAGCATGTCAATTTGTTTTATATTAAACAATTTTTTTTAGTAAATGAAGTAAATAAATGTGATGAATATAGATGAAGGTCATTTTCTAAGATTGAATCTTGGTACATTCAATTTCTAGAGTGTTTTCCTATATAATTGTCAAATACAGTGGTGGGCCATGTATTTCGGTAAATGGAGGTATGTCAATAGAATGACAAGTAGTTCAATCATTACAAACATCAAATTGATAATCTAAATTAATTGTATCTTCAAGGAATCAAGTTGAAGTATTTATTAGTATGGATGGTTGTGATGGAGGTCAAGCTATGAGATTTCACGAGTGGATAAATATGTTGATGAAGACTGTACCAAATAGGGATCAAGGATCAAGACAAGTACTCATTAAGGGAGGGATATGAAGATATTAACTCCTATTTATGTTTAATATTTAATATTCCTCATCATATGTATTATAATTGTTACACTAGTTGTTTGATTGTTTTTGGTTGGATTTGTGATTTCAATTCATTAGAGTTCCAATGCATTCTTCTAGAGAATGTTGTTTTCCAATAAGTATCAATTGTAACCATGTAGGTGTCATTATCACTCTAGTCATAATTGGTTGTTATATTTATCTATTGTACCCATCCAATTATTATAAATATGATATTCTATTGTGTGTTTGGCAATGGATCGGATCTAATAAATCACTCCTTAAGAAAATTTGGTTTCTTTATGGTATTTTTCAGCATCTTCTAATTAATATAGTTCCAAGGAGCATGGGTCCCTATATATTCTAAATTGTTCGTCTTGCAATCACACTACATGCACATGTTGATAATATATTTCCAAGGGAAAATATCTTCCTGCATATTCTAAATTGCTAATCTTACCATCACACTATGTTGGGATGGGGTCCCCAGGGGTAGAATGGAATTAATTAGTTATTTTTGTAACAAATTTTGTAAAAGACGTAAAGTCTACGCAAAATGTGGATGCGGAGCATGGAGTTAGATAGAGTCAAAGGGGCCTTAGCCCCTTGTTTTTGGTCAGCTTTTGGATTTTTCCATTGTCCGTAAACCATGGTAATGTATAAAGAAATAATATAAATAGATGAGTCATAGTGAGTCTTAGAGGTAGCGGAGTAGGTTGTGATAGAGAATTGGGTTCAGTGAAGAGTTTTGGGCAGGAGCTAACGCAAGAAGGCTCTGCTTCCTACGCTTAGGTAGAGAAGTGAAGGCTCCATAGCTGAGTGTGTGAAGGCCTAGGTAGATTCTACAATTGAGTGCGTAGATGCCTGCAACTGTGTGCGCAGGGAAGCTTGATTTTGTAATCAGTGAATTGAAGATCAATAAAGACAGTTTTCTGAAGAATTACTAAGTATTTCTTTTTATGTATGTTTATGTTTTATGTCACCGATGAATGAAATGTTTTATGAAATAATGATTAATTGCTACGCAAATTTATTGAATTTATCATAATAATGTATGAAATGAATGCTTAGCCTCTTTCGTGAAGTTTCAGATCATCTGTCTTATGTTTTCTGATGAATTAAGTAGATCTATGTGAACTCTAATCTAGCGTTACCTTTCGTTGCACGAAGTAGGTAAATCAACTATTAAGGGTCTGCAAGGACTGATCGTGGAGCTTCGTGAAGGTCTAAAGTTTGCGCTAACTAAGTTGCAATGACAAGACCTTGGATTTTATCTATCTACATGGAAGCAGATCTAGGGCATTGGAAGACATCACACTAGTTTCTGGATGCATAAATTTGGTTCTTGCATCCCCCCATACTGCTTCGGGTGAGACTGCAACCTGTGTTATGTGGGTTGTTGCCTAAAGGGCCAGTAGTGTAGGTTTTTGTTGGTTGGCAACTAACTCCGAACCTGGGTCAGGACCCCCTAAGCCAACAAACGCTTTTGTTGCCAGAAAAAGGATAAGCAGCTAGAAATAATAGTGGACCTAGACGAGGAAGAATTCCAGGGTATTGAGGATATTGATGCTAAAGGGGTGGAGCCTATGACAAGCTTGCCAGAGTATATCCCTGTGCAGAAGGGAAAGACTAAAGTCACAAAGGATCCCGATATAGGGAAATTCTTAGTTTTGACGCCTTTGTTCCCTGAGTAAGTGGTGTTTGAGGGTCATGGGCTAGAGCACATTCCGTTGCTTAAAATGGAAGATTGGGACCTTGCGGACCGTACCAAGTTTCTGCACTTAGTGACTCACAAGTATATAACCTACTATGATGACATGGGGGTTACAATTTTTGAGCCCATGAAGTGGGTCCGTGGTGTTGAGTAGTCAGGGTTTCTCAATCTATTGTTGGTGCCACATTATCATTGTTACCCCATTAATATGGCCTGTCTGTGTTAGCTCCTCGTGCTACTGCATGATGGGTGCACATGACTACGTGATCCTATCCCCATCACCGACATGTTGATCCAAAGGATCACAAGGCCACCTTACAAAGGTGTGAGCCATGCCAAAGAGTTTGGAGGAAAAACTAGAGAGAAGGAGTTGGCAGATAAGATGAAGGAGCTTGGTCTGATAAGAAAGGCGTGACGGTAATCTATCACGTCCATATCAGAACCAGAAGCTATCGCGAGGCCAATGGTCTTTTGCAGTAGCTTTCCTTCCCTTTTCTTCAATTCCTTCAACCATTCATATACTACCTATGAAAGTTCCAAGGCTTTCTCCTTCCACGGCCGAGTCCTCTCGTGCAAGATCTGTGATTTCCTCTGCAGATCATCTATTTGCATGTGGAGGTTCTTTCCTTTGAAAATGTTGGAAAGCCTCTGCAAGACTGGAAAGGTCTTCACATCTACCAAGATCTCATCAAGCCGCTTCTGCTTGGCCTGCAGTTCTTCCTCAATCTTCAAGATGTTTGGATCCTCCTGCAGCGAGGTCCAAATCTGCTTCGTGTTGTTGAGAAACTTCCCACAATCCACCACCATATCAAATATGTCTTTCAATGTTGCGCTCAGGTCCCTTTGTCTCCGCTCTCGAACCTATGGTAGCGTTCTTGGCTGCAACCTTATTTTTAGCTCTGATATCTTCACTTCGTAATCAAATTTCAGCTTGGCTATAACATCCTTTGAGTCCTTCATCATGAGGGTGAGCTTCACGACCTTCTCTGTTGGTGCTTCATCCTCACAGACCCTCACATCTGGAACTGTGTTGTTGTCATATCCCCATTTTTATTCTTCTTCATAGTATAGCCAGGGAGGATTTCCAGGGCAAGGGATGGCCAGGTCAATGGAGTAGGTTTATGTCATCAGGGGTGTCGATGGAGTTTTGAGGAGTTTTTATGAGATTTTATGGCATTCTCTTGGAATATTCCATCATCCACACAGTTTGTCTTTCATTCCATCGCATTCCGACAACTTTAAAAAATCAGTGTTATTATTGGGCATAACTTAATTAATTATGCTCAAGGTGGCATTCCGGGGAGATTAATTGATGGAACACCTCACTGTAATAGCTCGTTTGAACCAGAACGAGAAGATCTACAGGATAGGATGCTAAGAAGTGACTTCCAGTGGCTGAAGAGAGTATGGTGGGTGATTTTCCATTTTCCTTAGTTAAAAAATGACTTTAATTAGTCATTTACTTAAGGAAAAAATGGGCCAAAAGTGACTTAAGTGAAATACATTAAAATTAAAAGATCACTTGATAAATTCAATGGAGGAGCTTTTAGAATAATAATAAAATAATATGCTTCTAGAGGCTCGGAGATCTATCCATGAGATCTATAAAAGAGGAGGAGAAGGTTCGTTGGAGACATCTTGTATTTGTGTATTCTCTTTGTGGAGAGGTTTGAGAATGCGGTTCTCTACTACAGCAATAGACCCAGGACAAAAATCATTAGGTGATTCAGTGAGAGTGGGCGAGCACCCATCTCTTCCCTTGGTGGATCCATTCATCGTTCACAGGTTACATTTTATTGATTTTAAATTTTATAGGTAGGTTGATTACGACATTATTGTAGATTTGTTTGAGGATGGTGTATCTCAGCTATATGGGTTTTATGTGCATGTAAACCCTAGTTTTTCTAATATATTAAACCTGAGAATTTTCTGTTCATTGTGTTATGGAGATGATAGCCTATAAAATAGATCTAGGGAATGTACGGAGAAGGGAATTGCAGTTTTCGAAGTAATGTTCTTACCTTCTGAAGATAAATTTTTTCCTAGTAATTTCAAGAGGAAAGGAAAGACTTCTTAGAAGCATGAGTATGTACAAATAGATCTACCTTTCAAAATATATAGAAGTGAGTCCTTCCATAAATATGCACAATCCGTATCTGCAAAGACTAGTTTATGTAGGTGGCCATACATATAATGAAGATGATGGGTGTATGATTTTTAATAGAATCAACAAAGAACATAAACAAATTTCTATTATGGAGGGACATGAAATATCATTGTTTCATAGGGATTGTCAAAATATGCAATGGGAAAATATTGCTACAAGAGCACAAATGCAAGGACTTGCTGATGAGAAGAACAAAGTGGAATTAGGTCATGAGAATGAAGGCAAAGAGCAACATTCATATGAAATGCTCCTGAAATTTTATGAAGATATAAGATTGTTGGAGAGGTTACTACAAGGACCTAAGAACACAATCCAAGAGGAGGAATGCTTAACAACACCTAGCATGGAAGGGGTCCTCATTGCATCCAAGGAAATGAAGGAAAACTTTTGTTTTCAAATTGATTATATACATTAAGGAACTAGAGAAAAGGAACATGAAGCTACACTAAAGGAAATAGAATTGTTGTTGTTGCAAGAAGAAGAACATAAGATCAGAGGAGAGGGGACGAGTTTGTCCCATAAAAATGAAATTATGTTTCATTTCCAGCAAAGGGATGCTAACTCTGGAGTTGTTTTGGAGGATAATCGAAGGGATACAAACATCAAACATGGTGATCAATTAAGATTTGATAAGAAAGTTATTTGTTGTAAAGAATGGGGAGAAGATGAGATCCAATCTCTCATAAGATAATCAGGGATAAATCATGCAAATATGAATGACTACAGAGATGATGAAACAAGGATAGAAGCTAGGGAATCTTTACAAATGTAACTAAGAGATGTTAGTAGTATTATCCAAAAAAGGAATGAGTTGGGCATTGGAAAGGAGGAAACAAGGAGGTTGATGGAAAAGATACTTGATAGGAAAAAACCTGATCTAGATAACTGCACAAATGTACCTCAACAAAATATATGGGAAGCTGCAAAATAAAGTATAGAAGCATGGACAGTAAGAAATGACAACAAAAGAACCAAAGAGGCAATATCAAAGCATGGATGTTCAGCTACAACATAGAATTTGGGATCCTGGAAAGTGGAAGATGAAATAAACAATGCAACAAGAAAACCAAGTAAGAAGTCAACAATAACATAAAGTTTGGGATCGAGGAGGTGCATGACCAAAAGATCATATTCATTCCAGCTGGGGAGTCTGATGCATGAGTACAACCGTTGGTCCACATTATTTATTACGGACCCAAAGGGTCCCAAATTTCCTAAGGGAAAACAATTTCGCTCAAATTGTAAACTTTGTAAATATTAGAGGTTAGGAGTCTGACATGTGTATAGGTGGTCTGATTCTATATATTGATAGGTGTAACATAGTTTTGATGAAATGGAAATTTTCCAAATGGGCCTATACAAAGGTAACAAGTATTTAATTAGATGTAAGTTATTTTAGATTTTAGGAGTAAGTGTCCCGTATTCTATTGGAATATATTTATGATTGTAATAATTTATGTATGGGAGAGAGCCTTGAGAGAGGACATAGGCGAGATAGTTCTTAGACAATCAGGCAGAGAGCCAATTGAATACTCTAATGTAAATGCCTTTTTGTGTGATAGAAAGTAGCTTGGGGGGCAAGCCATGAATCTTGTAAATATCCCGTTTGAATTTTAATAGAATGATTATATTTTTGAGTTCTATCAGGTTTAATGTGCTTGTGAGATTGTTCATGGGAAAAGATTACAGAATTGAGGCTTGTTCGAATAGGTGCATTTCTTATGTTGATCAAAGCTTGGGGTAACGTATATGGCGCAACTTTAGTTCTGTTGAGAAACCAAGTAGGAGAAGAATATTACTCTATGCTCCAAGTTCCAGGAATTTTGTTCCGAAGGAATTACTTTAGGGAGAGTGTAGTCATGTAAAAGGGTAGGAGGACTATAAAGCCCATTGTAGAAGAGGAGTAGATGGTAAAGGTCGTCTGATTAATAAGGAGGACCAAAAAATGCCCAGACCAAAGTAACGATGAAGGGAAAGAAAAGAGTTATCAACCATGTTAGCCCAATGATTATGTGAATTAACAACTAGTGAGAAAATCCAGGGAAACCATTATATCCTTGTTCAGTTGTAGAGCCATTGATTAGTTCTTATATGCATTTGGTCGGGTCATATTTGATGGCTGAGAAAACTACTGCACCCAAGAAATATCTAGCGATATGAACAAGATGTAGCCCATCCCTTGTACAAATCGTTGAGTGCGGAGAAGTTCACATAAGAAGGGATTTTACTTTGCGTTGGAGGACAAGTGGAACTGTCATCTTAGAGTTCCGCAAATCCTATAAAAATGTGAAGCAATACCTGTGTAGAGGCATGGCTAAGATTAATGCATCATATCTATAGTCAGAGGTTGCCACCCCCCCGTTGATAAATTCTCACTCCACAAAAACAAGCCTTAGCAAGACCTTGAATCTACATTGTGAGTCTACTTGTAATTGGGTATTCACACATAATCCCAACCAGCAAGAGGATAGTGATCCCGACTCTAGGTCGGGTCCGATCCAACTTTGGTGTAGTCACCCTGCGAGCATATTTTTTTTGTGTGTGTGCCCATCATAATCCCGATCTATGAACCATTCCATGAGGGGCCCATGATACACTATTATAGCAACCGAAATCCATGTGAATTAAGTGTGTAGAGTTAGTAGATAAAAAGTGAGAGGGTTTTTTCTGGATGTATAGGGACTTCCTTGTGCCAAAGGAAAAAATATTTTCGATTTAATAAAAGGGAAAGGAAAACATCATTTAGATGAGTGTGAATAGGTGGAGACGCAATCAAATCCTGAGAGAGAAAATGATCTTGGGAAAAGAGAGCAGACCATTAAAGGGGCCTGCTATTAGTTTCACTCCTAGCTCGCATTTCATGAGGTGTGCACTCTGTTTGATGCTAGAGAAGTGGAGGGTGGTGAGTTTCTTAGGTGGAAGGAAAGAAACTTGGTTTTCAAAGTTAGGTCTGGGTCGTTTTAATTTAGGTGTGATGGGAGAGTGGGTAATATGCACGTAATATGACAGTCATGTGATAATTTGGGTGTGTTCAATTCGTAGTGGATGCTGGGAAATCTAAGAAGCAGGAAAACATTCAATTGTAGCAAGGAAATCCTCCAAGAGGTTCCTAAAATCAAAGGTGGAGGTCTACGTTGAATTCGAAATGTGCGCGTAGCCGCTGACTTGTTAGTATCACCCCCCATCCAGGACTTGTAAATCTTAGTAATATGCTTAGTTGTCCTTATCTACTCTGTGTCTATCTCTTTTCCGTCAAGGTGTATAAGTTCTTGTTAGGTCTGTGTCTTGGTATGGTTCTAGGATTGTTTATCTAGCCTAAACTCATTATGGGTAAGGATTATTTGATGTCGAGTTTGTGGTAAGGGGTTGACTTACATGCACCTTGAGAGAAATTAGGAAGATGGAAATTCAGGAAGGAGGGGGGAGACAATATTTTTCTGACTCCGAGATCATGGATGAGTTATCTTGTTGGGTTATAGACCTTGGACATACTAGGGGATAGAAAAAAAAATCCCAATTACGTCGCAATTCACTCACAGCTGAAGAACCTTCTTGGTATGGTTTTGAAAGACAAATAAGTTGAATGTTATAATGTGTTTTCTTTACTACAAGATATTAAGAGGATGTTGAGGAACCAATGCTTTATTATGGACAATTTGGACTCAAGATTGGCTCATGTTGAAGGACATCTCCTCTGTCACACAAAAACTAATGCTCCACCTACATTGACTGTTAGGGATCCTGCTCCTAACTCTTCATAGGATTCCTAATGTTGTTTACTCTTGCTAGCTTTGATTGGTTCTATGTTTTGTTTTGTAATAGTCCATCAACAAGAAAATATGAAAAAGTTAATAATAATGAATTATGAATTATAAATATATCATTATATAATTTGTAAAAATATTTTTTTTACAACGAACACACTTGTTGTAGATTTTATTGTCAGAGTTGTTTAGCATAGCAATTTTTTGCCTCTTTTTTAGGGTAGAATTTATAATCAATCTTAATAGAAATTTTACTAGATAATTTTAATTTTAAGTTGTTGAGTATTCACTATTTATTAAATAAAATTTACTATATCACATAAAATATTTATAATGTTTATACCATAGTTACCAAGTTCGCCCAAATAAAGCCAAAAAAAATGAAAATTTGTCAATTTGATATGAATACCATATTATGTTGGCATTATGATACATATGTTGTACTTGATGGAAACCCGCTCATCTCAGATAAATTATAGTGCATCAAAGTTCACGCACTTTCATGAAGATAAAAGTTTATTTCATGTAGAGAAAAGTTCACGCAGTTTTATGTGGAGAAAATTTTATTTCATGTGGAGAAAAGTTCACGCACTTTTATGTGGAGAAAAGTTTATTTCATGTGGAGAAAAAGTGCATGCACTTTTATGCAGAGAAAAGTTTATTTCATGTAAAAAAAAAGTTCACGCACTTTTATGTGGAGAAAAAAGTTTATTTCATGTGGAGAAAATTGCACGCACTTTTATGTGGAGAAAAAGTTTTTTTATGTGGAGAAAAAAGTTTATTTCATGTGGAGAAAATTGCACGCACTTTTATGTGGAGAAAAAGTTTATTTCATGTGGAGAAAAGTTCACGCACTTTCATGGTTGGTTCATGGTATTGGTCTGACAGTTTTTT
>APFE031716407.1:0-11590 GCA_000404065.3 Pinus taeda
TTTGAGTTTATAGTTCCAGTTTCAAAGTTTACATTGTTAAATGATGGTTTTGGGGCACATGGTATTGTGCACCTATAGTATTTTGTCCGTGGTATTATATGTAGATGGTTTTGGGGCACATGGTATTGTGCACCTATAGTATTTTGTCCGTGGTATTATATGTAATGGAGCGTATAAGATGTTGGAAGGACTTCACTGTAAGGCAAGATCTGGAGGTGAGTTGTGAAGGTTCAATTCGTCAGATTTTGAACCATTCTATGTTTGTTGCATGTTTTAAGTATCATGGTTGCAATGGCATATCTTTCCTATGCTGTAATAGTAAGATACTTGTTGTAAACGGTGTGTTAGGTAAACTTCACTCGGATAGAGTCAAAGTTGACGAGGTTAAACCATGACTAGGTTAAAAAATGATGGTTTTGGGGCACATGGTATTGTGCACCCATAGTATTTTGTTCGTGGTATTATATGTGTTTATGGTTGTTGTTCATTATTTTTATATTTATTCCTCTCAGTAATTATTTATGTTATGCATTAAATTTCTTAACAACTAAATATAAAAATAACCAGCAACCCGAGCCGAATGTGTTTCAAACTCAAGACCTCTAGCTCTGATACCACTAGTTGGAGCCAGAGGTCTCTAGTTCCAAACACATTGGGCTCGCATTATGGGGAAGATTGTTGTGCTCCTTGTTAATGGCGGTGTTTTTGTGGATCCGTTAACTCTAGCAATGTGTCCTGAGGGTCTTGGTGTGACCGCAATCTTGACTCCAAGAGGCTGGGATAATTGTTATTGTTGGAACGTTGAGGAAAATGGTGGGTTTTTATAAATAAAAAGAAAGTAGGAAACATAGTGGTTGAAGAGCCCTTAGAAATAAATGTTAATATTACATAGTAAAAAGTGTAAATATGCATGTTTTAAGTATCATGGTTCCAATGGCAAATCCTTGGTGAAAATTTGTAATAGTAAGATACTTGTTGTAAACGCTGAGAGAATTGTTATTGTTGGAACATTGAGGGAAATGGTGAGTTTTTATAGATTAAAAACATAGGGAACAGAATGGTGGAAGAGCCCTTAGAAATAAATGTTCATATTACATAGTAAACAATGTAAACATATATTATTTTACTGGCATGAGACTATGATGAACAAGGTTATGGCAATTTAGAGAATTCCAACCCTCGTTAAAATTCACCCATAATTTTGCCCAATCTATGAAATTGACACATTTTTAAAATCTTTTTTAACCAATTTCATTAAATGTAACAAATTGATATTCTTTTTGATTTTTTTACCAAATTGGCTAAACTTGGAACTATAGTATAAAGAGCAAATTCTTTTAAAAAAATAGGTTGAGCCTAAATATTTTTTTTTTTTTTTAGCAATTTGACAGAATTTGGTAATCATAATGTTAGAGAAACTCTTTCACAAAAATAGATAGAACCCAAATCTAAACAAAAGAAATGATCAGCATTACTCTTTTGTACTTCAAAGTGCTAGACAACAATCTATTTCACCAGCTTAACAATGGTTGAATTTGAGAGGCCTAATTTCTTGTACTTGCGCCCCTTAGATTTACAAGCTGTTGCAAAAATAAAGATTCTGAATCAAATATTGTAAGGCACATTCTGTAGATACCACACTGTGATTTTGAGCGTACTTGTTCTGAACTGCAACAACCTCCATTATTTGATTTGTTTAAACATAGCTAAAAATTTATTTACTCTACATAATAGGTCCCTGTCTCTAAAACTTCAAACAGCTTAGCGAAACAACCATTAAAATGAAAACAATTAAGGCAAGATTGTTGGCCTTCTACAGTTAAAAGAAAACAAAAACAGAGGTTTCAATCCAATGCTAAACAAGGAGGAAAACAAGTGGGTATCAATACCTTATCTGGGGTGCCGCACTGTAGCCTCTCTTTCTGATTCTGCGTTCAGTGATCCACCCATTGGGCAGCCATTGTGGCGATTCAAATGACATGAAAGACTTCCGTAGTTTAGATGAAGTAGTCGTACCAGGCAACTGTTAACTTGCTCTCCAATGGTCTTAGCTTCAGATTTTGATGTTGTTCATTCTCAGCTCTGTCATGTTTGGTTTCCTCATGAGAATGCTAAGGAGACTTGGCATCCACATTGTTTTCTGACTCAATTTTAGAAGGATTTTCACATGAAATGCGTTTTTTCTGTTGGGTGTCGAGGATTTCCGTAGTGGAGGATCCAATGCAGATCGTATTCGAATGGATTTACAGTGTTAAAATGTTAAAATACTCTACAGAATGCAAATTTGATTGGCACGGTACTGTTCATCCTACTGCTCCGAATGAAATCCTTGGCACGGTACAGACTAAAAGACATGTCATGTGAAAATACGTCGGAAATTCAGTCGGAAAACAACGTGGATTTGAAGTCGCTTTCGCCTTCTCATGAGGAAACCAAACCAGACAGAGCTGAGAATAAAGCTCCTGCTGTTCACCCTGATGAACAACCCTCAAAATCTGAAGCTCGGACAACTGGAGAGCAAGTTAACAGATATCCTGATACGACTACTTCCTTTGAACTCGGAAAGCCTTTTTTGTTAATTGAATCGCCACAATGGCTGCCCAAAGAATGCATCACTGAACTCAGAATTTGAAAGGGAGGCTACAGTGCAGGCAATGCATATAAGGTACTTTGTTCTTTTCCGTGTTTAGCATTGTGATATTCAACGACTGTTTAGCTGGTGAAATAGATTGTCGTCTAGAATGGATCATTTCTTTTGCTTAGATTAGGGTTCCAGTTATTTTTGTGAAAGAGTTTGCTCTTTACATCATAGTTATCGAATTCCGCCAATTTTGCTTTAAAAAAAAATTAGAAAGTAAAAAGTTTGCTCTTTATATCATAGTTACCAAATTTGCTCTATAAAAAAAACTAGAAAGTAAAACTAGAAAGTAACACTGTGACTTTGTGCCAAGACACTGTGACTTTGTGCTAGTATGTTATCTTGTAACCAAGGTTCTAGTCCTGGCTTCATGTATTTGGGGCTAATTACATGTCATTTGTATTGTTGGCTAGAATCAAGTCTTTATACGTCATGCAGAGTTCTGCCCAGAATCATAATCTGCATGTTTGAACCATGATTGTGGACGCCATTCAGAATTCCACCAATGCTTAAACCATGAAAGTTACGGGACAGTATTTGCTCAGTTCCAGTTGTACCTCAGTCTGATCCACTTATATCAAGCTTTCGTGACTCGGTCGCATCACACAGTACATTTGCTTCCATGATGTCAGATACCATGACAAGGCACTTAGCTGGTAATTCTGACATGCTTGTTCACAGCAACCATACAGCTTTTCTTTCCAACCCTTTTCCCACGGTTCCAATTGTTCCTCAGTCTGGTACACTTATATCAGAGTACATTTGCTTCCATGACGTCAGATACCATGACAAGGCACTTAGCTGGTACTTATGATTTGCCTTTTCGCAATAAACATACTGCTCGTTTGCCTTCCTACCCTCGCCCTATGTTGCCTTCATTCCTCAACTATATCACAGAGTGCAGTTAACCCAGAGACCATTTCGACTGGTTTTGATGATCTAGGAAGGATGCCCACACATTTTCAATCGCTTTTGGATGGTGCAGAAGGATCTGAGGCCCATATATTAACTGAGGAGAAACCTACTGAATCAAGCAAGGAAAAGGAAGCCTTTTATATTCACTGAGGAGAAGCCTACTGGTTCAAGCAAGACGGAAAGGAAGCCTTCTTTGGATCTGAAACTGTAAAACGCATGTAAAGGGAACATTTTCTTCATATTTCATCTTGTTCATTCTTTTTTTGTTTCCTCGGCATTTGAGGATAAATTTGCAGTCACCATTTGAAAGTAATAATGGTAATAGTGTGCTAAATTATAATTTTGCCACTTTATTGGTCAATGACAAAAATGGCAACAATTCCCTTATAATTGGATGGTATAGTCCAGAATCCTAAAGAGCCACGCAGTATTTGGGAGATTCAACTATTTAACTATTTTGCACATTTAGCTAATATGTCAGTGACAATTCTTTAATTCCACATTTACTCATTACTACATCTAACATCTAACGCACTTTGATTTGTTTTCCACAGAACTGAGAACTCTGTGGAAACCCTCAATTTGAGCGTTTAGAGGCTTCGGAAGAATTGCATAAAATTCATGAATTACATGTAATCGAATTCATGAATGAAATGCTTGTAGAACTGAGAACTCTTTGGAAACCCTGACCTGGAGCTTTGGAAGAATCACATGTAACAGAATTGACGTGTGGGTCACTTCTATTCTGATTTGAAGTTAAAGATACTTCCATCAAGTGATGTCCGCATCTGTGTCTAGTTTCTGTATTTGCGAAGGGTTAATCCAGATGATGTATTGTCCAGATGTCCCTCACCTAAGCTGTGGAAAAGAAATCAAATTCTTTAATTTCACATTTACTCATTACTACATTTACTCATTACTACATCATGAATTTGATAGCTAGAGGCCCAGGTCTAGTTTTGGGCACTTATTATTTCATAAAAACTCCAACTTCTGCCTTTACACTTCTGTACAGTCAAATTCCACATGCAACATATAATCTAAACACTGGTTTAATATATTGTCAAGTAGAGCATAACATATAACATAGGATGCCTGTGTTGGATGCTACACCAGCCTTGACACTTCACTGTGTGTATCAGTATTGCATTACCACTTATTACTCTCATAATCATCATATATATCATCATATATATTCAAGTATTGATGAATGGATTCTCAAAAGTGTCTAGACCTTTGTATTGTGGGTATGCTTACTTGATAGTGGTATTTGATATATGGGTTTTAATTTATTATAATCTATATAATATGTAATATTGGGTGGATTAATTACTTAAATATGTTTTAAGTTTTGAAGTTATTTTTAATTATGAATGAAGATTCTTTTGAATAATATCTAGGTTTTGAATAATGTGCATAATTTATACCTTTTGTAGCCACTATGAGAGGAAAATCAATTACATATTTTCGAACTATAAATGCAATGAATAGAAAGTGTTTTGAACAATATATTAGTAAGCTATCATTTATGTAGTTACCATGAGAGGAAAATCAATTACATACTTTTAGGGTAATAACTTTCATATGAGGAAACATATCAGGTATGGGAAGACAGAATAATCACATGGTAAGAATTGAAGTGAGAAAATAATCACAAAACCAACTTAATTTCTAGTGGGAATATAATATCTTGTTTAGAAGTAGACTTTATTGCTGTAATACCTTCCATGTTTAGCTGCCCATAGGGTACACCAAATGCATGCAATCAAATATTATTTAAAAATACATTTCTAAGCTAGAGCTATATGCTTATTTCCTTATTACAATAATGCAGATTTAGAACATTCCTAATGAGCTAAGTTAATACCTTAATCTATTGGAACATTCCTACTAAGTCTATCTATGCACTCAGCTGCAAGCAACAATACTATTAATTGGTCTCCTCCTGATAGAAAAAGCAGCACTTCATTCTTAGATCTGAAATGATGCTGTGTCATGGGTTCATAATAAAACTGTAAATAAACACACAATTGTGATGGTCAGATATAATAATATAATTCTCAACTACATCAATAGGAACTCTTAACTTAACTTTTAAATATTAGAAATCACTAATAAGTTGAAATTCTCAATGGTGCCTAGTTCAAATATGCTATTTTGTTACTTGACATTTTTTTTGAAATTTTGCTATATAAAGGTATTTAAAAATAAAACACAAGCACTGCATCCTTGGCCTTAGGAGGAGAACAATACCTTATCAGTCTTTCCACTCTTTCTGACTAGTAATTCATAGCCCCGCCCTTCTGGGAGCCAATAAGGCCTCTGCTCATTCCTTTCTGCCATGTGTTTGCCATGTACCATCCAGTGTTATAAAATTTGATTTCCCAAAGTATTTTGGCATTTCATTTATTTTTATAGTGATTTGATTCATTTAATATAAAAAAAAGTGCCCCTTCCATGGAATTAATTGGAATGGGCACTTTTCTTATATTAAATGAATCAAATCACTATAAAAATAAATGAAATGCCAAAATACTTTGGGAAATTAAATTTTATAACACTCAATGGTACAGGCCAAACACATGGCAGGCCTTATTGGCTCCCAGAAGGGTGGGGCTATGAAGTACCAATCACAAGGAGTGGAAAGAATGATAAGGTATTGTTCTCCTCCTAAGGCCAAGGATGTAGTGCTTGTGTTTTATTTTTAAATACCTTTATATAGCAAAATTTAAAAAAAAATGTCAAGTAACAAAATAGCATATTTGAACTAGGCACCATTGAGAATTTCAACTTATTAGTGATTTCTAATATTTAAAAGTTAAGTTAAGAGTTCCTATTATTGTAGTTGAGAATTATATTATTATATCTGACCATCACAATTGTGTGTTTATTTACAGTTTTATTATGAACCCATGACACGACATCATTTCAGATCTAAGAATGAAGTGTTGAGTTTTCTATCAGGAGGAGACCAATTAATAGTATCGTTGCTTGCAGCTGAGTGCATAGATAGACTTAGTAGGAATGTTCCAACAGATTAGGGTATTAACTTAGCTCATTAGGAATGTTCTAAATCTGCATTATTGTAATAAGGAAATAAACATAGAGCTCTAGCTTAGAAATGTATTTTTAAATAATTTCTGATTGCATGCATTTGATGTACCCTATGGCGAGCTAAACATGGAAGGTATTAGAGCCATAAAGTCTACTTCTAAACAAGATATTATATTCCCACTAGAAATTAAGTTGGTTTTGTGATTATTTTCTCACTTCAATTCTTACCATGTGATTATTTTGTCTTCCCATACCTGATATGTTTCCTCATATGAAAGTTATTACCCTAAAAGTATGTAATTGATTTTCCTCTCATGGTAACTACATAAATGATAGCTTACTAACATATTGTTCAAAACAGTTTCTATTCATTGCATTTATAGTTCGAAAATATGTAATTGATTTTCCTCTCATAGTGGCTACAAAAGGTATAAATTATGCACATTATTCAAAACCTAGATATTATTCAAAAGAATCTCCATTCATAATTAAAAATAACTTCAAAACTTAAAACATATTTAAGTAATTAATCCACCCTATATTACCTATTATATAGATTATAATAAATTAAAACCCATATATCAAATACCACTATCAATTAAACATACCCACAATACAAAGGTCTAAACACATTTGAGAATCCATTCATCAATACTTGAATATATATGATGATATATATGATGATTATGAGAGTAATAAGTGGTGATGCAATACTGATACACATAGTGACGTGTCAAGGTTGGTGTAGCATCCAACACAGGCATCCTATGTTATATGTTATACTCTGCTTGACAATATATTAAACCAGTGTTTAGATTATATGTTGCATGTGGAATTTGACTGTATAGAAGTGTAAAGGCAAAAGTTGGAGTTTTGATGAAATAATAAGTGCCCAAAACTAGACCTCGGCCTCTAGCTATCAAATTCATGATGTAGTAATGAGTAAATGTAGTAATGAGTAAATGTGAAATTAAAGAGTTTGATTTGTTTTCCACCGCTTAGGTGAGGGACATCTGGACAATACATCATCTGGAAACCCTCAATTAAGGTTGGCATTGATTTGTTTTCCACGGCAAATTCTTTCTGACCAAATACAAAGTCTAGTTTTATGTGATTCAGTATGAGGGCAAAGTTTCGATTCATTGATTTGTTTTCCACTGCAATTTTTCCTGACCAAATATAGCTAGTCTAGTTTTATGTGATTCAATGTAGCATAAAAATTATTTTAGGCCTAATTAAAACATAATTTATCTGGTGCATTGGGCTATGTTAGATGTATTTTTTCATTGAACATTTAATGCAATCGTTTGAGATTTCACTTGATTGTGGAGAATAATTCATCTTGGTTTTACTCAATAGTTTCTATATTTGAATTTTCAAATCTATTTATTCTAGGAGATATTGAAGTCTACGTGTATTTATATTTATTTGTCAAATCTAAAGTGAATTTATTATCCTCTCCATCTAGGTTCAATTTCAGTAAGTGACTCTTTGAGTTTATGATTTTGAGCCTCATTGTTATAGGATAGAGAATAAATTAATTGACTTAGCTAACAAGGTTTGAAGTCTTCACTAGAAATACTCATTATGAGCTCAACATGTCAGATGCAAAAATTGAACCCAAGTGGAAAGGACAACAACATCTAAATCCAATTGACCACAAACATTGACAACTTGACCTTCACACATGAATTAGTCATTCTCAAAAGAAATGGCCTCTATCAAAACCTAAAATATTTACATGATTGTCTTTGAAACTCGGATACCAAACAAAAGTTTGCATAAATTATTATAGGCACAAGTTATTGATTACAATTAAATTCTCATAACACGGTCAAAAAATGATCTCTGAAAAATGACATGGAAGATCACAAAAAATATAATGAAATTAATGACATAGAAGATCAGAAAGAATATAATGATTCTCAAAAACAACTGCCTCTATGAAAACCTAAAATATTTACATGATTGTCTTTGAAACTAGTATACCAAACAAAATTTTTTGTAAATTATTATAGGCACAAGTTATTGATTACTATTAAATTCTTGTAACACAGTCAAAAAATGATCTCAGAAAAATTACATGGAAAATCACAAAGAATATAATGAAATTAATGGCATAGAATAGAATATAATGAAATTAAAAGTGATGCAAAAGAAAACTGGGATGCAAAATAAACTAGAACACTTCAAACAAGGACAAGAAAAGTCTTCTAACAAGGACAAGATTTTTTTTTTTCATAAATTATTATAGGCACAAGTTATTGATTACAATTAAATTCTCATAACACACTCAAAAAATGATCTCAGAAAAATGACATGGAAGATCACAAACAATATAATGAAATTAATGGCATAGAAGATCACAAAGAATATAGTGAAATTAAAAGTGGTGCAAAAAAAATTCTGGGATGCAAAAAAAAACTCGAGCACTTCAAACAAGGACAAGAAAAGTCATTGCGCCTTTTTTGAACAAGGATCCAAAAACTCAACTAACCATCCAAACATACACTAAGTTTGTCTTTCCATTATAAAGCATCATTACCAATACACAAAAAAAATATATTATTAAGAATTGTCAAAAACAAACTACTATGACAATCATTATATTAGAAAAAGAAATAAATATTACAATTGTACAGTTAATTAAACAAGTTATTTATGAAATCCTTAAACAATCACACAAATCTATGTTCAGTATTCAAACGTTCAAAACATGCATTTTGTTATGATCAATCTAAATTATTTTGATTTTTTTAAGTAATCATAGTAACTATACAAATTCTCACTAGAAAACTACATGTTATATCTATATTCACAATTTATTTAAATACCTCAAAATACATCTCCACTCCCATGAGAACAAATCCAATATTGGAAAACAAATGCCCTTTACATAAGGAACTTCTTTAAAAGGTAATTCATAAAAAAATATTCGCAAATGGGAAACAAAATATCACATATTGAAGAGCCTCATGACAATATTACCATGTTTCTTATCTTTATAAAAAAAAAATAAGAAAAAAATAATTTCCAAAACAAAATCCAAGATGATGTGGAATGCAACACATTCACAAAGAATATGTTGTTTGTTATGTAGAAATTATGGTGTAGAATTGCAACTACTCATGAAATTTTAATCAAATCACAAGACACAATCTTACTCTACTCCTTTGTAAAATTCAATTCACAATTTAGAACCACAAGCGGAAACATGTATAAGGAAAACACACATACATACCGTATTTTTTGAGTAGAAAGCAATTGTTAAAAAACCCTTATATTTTCTTGCATGAATCTGATGTGAATAAAGAAGTATTACAATTGCTTGCTCTCTCTAAGCACAACTTGCAAGTGAATAACCTATCTCTCTGCTCACTGAGAAGCTCTGACCCAAACTTAGTCAATTTGTTCATCTACTTGAGCCCCTATTTCCTTGTGCAATTCCTTTAGAAATTAGGCCCCTATTATTTAGTAAAATCCTCAAAGTGATTGTGCGATTCCCAATGTCAACGCGAGAACTCGAATTCTTTGCATGCACTAGATATTTTGGGTTGATTGATTAGTTAACTCGATGGACACTGAGTTTGACTCAAGTCCCATTGAACAACTAACCTTCCACTAGTTCCTCTAACAATTAGAACTAGTTTAAGTGAAGACAACTTGAAATAACTAACCTTGATTGCGACAAATTAGCAATCACACATGCTTACCTGAACTCTAACTCCTCTAACTCAAATTTATTGATCTAACTGACTCACAAGAGCCATGTCACCTATGCTAACTACATCCAAGTTGTCTTCTAATGTGGAAATTCATTTTTTCTCAATTTAATCAAAGGCAAACTCAAATTGAGAATTTCTTGCTGCATTTTTCAACTCTCTCTCTTCACAAGAAAGGGATTATCAACCACCTCTATCCTACACCCATGGAACTCGAAATTCCCTCTTCACAAGGCCTTTTTCAAAATGTCACCATCTTGTTCCTGTCTTAAAAAATATTGTAGCAAGATTATCCACCTCTGCACACAGTCCTATAAATGGTGATACCAAATATCTATATGCTTGGATCGATCGTGAAATACATGATTCTTGGAGAGATTGATGCAAATTTGATTATCACATTAGATCATAGTTGGATCCATCATCTAGCCAAATAGTACCACAAGTATATTTCTCATATTACCCCACATGATGCTCGACTTGGAACCATGTATTTAGCTTCTGCTGAGCTAAGCGCCACAAACCTTTGGTTCTTGTTGTACCATGAAATAGTTGTAGACACAACATTGAAAATTCCACCTAATGTATTATTTCAGTTTGATGGACTCCTTGCCCAATTTGCATCTATGAAGCCACACAGATTCACTGCCTTTATCTCTCTGTACCATAATCCAAATTGGGTAGTGCCTCTAAGGTACCATAAAACATGCTCAGTTTCCTTCCAAAATAATTTGGTTGGCCTAACCATAGCTTGGCTCAACTGGTTGAATGCACATCACATATCTCGTCGTGTGTTCACAAGGTACATTAGTGAACCCACTAGCTATCGATAAATAGTAGCATCCACTTCCTCACCTGAAGTGGCATCCTCCTTCCTCCAGTTGGTCACTAGTTCCCCATCACCTTTCCATACTTCCAACCCAAGGAAGTAGTGCATGATACCCATGTCCTTGATTTTAAATTCTCTTGCAAGGTCTTCCTTGCAAGATCTAATCAACTGCTCATTACTAGTTAAAATCAAATCATCAACATATAAGACAATAATAGGAAATTTAGCTTCTACCAAGATGAATAAAGAAGTATGACAATTTCTTGCTCGCTCTGAGCACAACTTGAAAGTGAATAACCTATCTTTCTACTCATTGAGAAGCGTTGACCCAAACTTAGTCAATTTCTTCCTCTTGTTGAGCCCTTATTTCCTTACGTAATTCCCTGATAAATTAGGCCCCTATTATTTACTAAAATCCTCAAATTGATTGTG
>APFE031716409.1:3722-26902 GCA_000404065.3 Pinus taeda
AGCCTTGAATTGTCTGCCTTGTAACTCTGCATTGTCGAGTATCCATTTGATCATATCTGTATACGGAAATATCTTGGGTCTAGCTGCTATTCGATGGAGAAATGAACAAGCCAGCTCTTCTAAGGATGCCTCGGAAGAGTTTGGCGATCCCGCGGCACTATCTGCCTTCATAACTCTGGGGTTTTCCTCCTCTAGCAGCGTATACATGCCTTCCCAGGTTGAAATTCCTGCGTCTCTGTTGCATGCAGTGTCTGTGTATAAGGGCGCCATCTCTTTTGCCTTTTCCTTTGCCTCAGAACCTTGGGCATTAGTCTTCTTTCCCATTTGCTTCTGCGTTCGGCTTTTGAATGCTCTTATCTCCTAGTTCCTGCAGATTACAAGCGAGGCGGAAATGACTGATTGAGAAAGATGATGGGAGGGTTTTAAATGCAGACGATATACTAAATATGCCACCTTACGTGAAAATAATTCTTCAGCAAAGCACGCGTCCTTATTTCATTAAATAACTGACAACTAACCTACTTACTATCATTAAAAGCGCATGATTTGAAGTCAGGTTATGGTAAGTGGTCTATCTTTGAACGGCGTGCCTGAAAGATTTGCGGTTTAAATGATTTATGATTCGCTTTATGCTATATCGAAGATTGTGCCGTCGCAAGGCGTGCTTATCGCAAATCGCTGGCTCGCAGAATGTGTCATCGCGTCGATCGCAATGTCGCAGGTCGCAACATCGCTGGTTGCAGGAGTTTGATGTTTGTTAAGTGTTGCCATTTCATTTCTGCGATGTGCGGTCATTGCGATCGGCGTTATCACAGATCGGGAGGCTGTGAGGTTTTTCCATATGGACACTACTTATTGCAATGCAATGTTATGCTTAACGTTTTGGGGGCCTTGCGCATTAATGCAATTTCTTAAAGACCTTTTCCCCATCGTAGACTTAGGTGGAAATATTTGGAATACTGCTTTTAAGCCTGCGATGGTATTTTTATTTTGAAGAAGGGAAATTTGATTTCTTCTCAAAATTATACTAGGGGTCCCCTATTCATTTAGTATTTTGGGTAGATAGCTAAATGAAAAAATGGGGGGTTGTTGCTGGCCACAACACCTTACAAGTTACAAACCTTTGGAATGCACATAGAAGCAACCACCATTGCCTATGAAATGCAGCTCCTAAGGACACCTTTGCACCAGTTGATCGACTTATATGCCAATTTGAGGAACTTAGAACACTCTCCCAAATTGAGTTTGCCCCCTTTGAAATATTTCTCACCATTTAGAGGTAACCCCGTTACTTTACTCATTAGTTCTTCTAACAATTTTATCTTGATATTTCCAACTTTTTTTGTCTTCCCATCAAAATTTTGAGAAAATGTCATGGTTACCTTATCATTTTTCCCCTGAAACTTCTGGAGAAAATTCATCCACCTCTTTTTCTCAAATCTATGTTTTCATGCTACATATTTGGGGCTAGCGCAAAATTAAGTAAATGTGGGTTCATGCTTGTTGGCCCCATGCTGACAATGAAAATAATTTCAAGGCCACTCGAGGAGTTAGAAGGTCTCTACTTGAGTCATAGAGGACTATGAATTGGAAAAAGATATGATATCAAGGATAAATTTCTTTTCGGTGTAGTATTTTTATGATTCAAATGGATGTTGGGATCGATTAGGAAGGGTAACCATTTTTTTGGATTATGCCAGGAATTGGGTTAATTCAAAATGGCAAGAAAAAGTATCGAAGCATGTGCCATGATTGAAGGATAATAATCATTACTCATTTTTGGATTAAACAATTATTGATTACGTATTAAGTCATGATAACATATAAACTAAATGAATGGAAGACAAACCACTAATCAGACTCTATTACTCAAATTCTCTGTATTAATCGAAATAAATAAAATTATATCCATACCTTTGCTTGACTGTATAATGATGTCTAATGATTCGAAATGAACACCTTTAGCATTATCGAAAGCTAATATTAATACTTTTGCAAATGTTGAATATGACGTGGATAGAATGTTGCCTTTAATTATAAACTCTTAATGTTGCCAAACTGATGCCTCTAAATTTAGTGCTGCCGCTAAATTGGATGTTTTCAAACTGGTGATGAATGAAATTTAATTTCTATGATATCTTAATCATGGTCTAGAGTACCAGACTAATTTAGTACTAGAAAAAAAAATGCATAGACAGTGTTTAAGTACTGAATTGAGTACGGAAATGTTGAAACTTTCCAGGTGTTGCAGGTGAAGGCTAGCAACAAAAAAAATATTGAACCACTGAAATTGTGTTGAAACAACAACTAAGGAACACAGTTTATTAAAATCACTCTCATCTTAGCTTGGAACTAGTTTGGAAAAATCAATTATAGGAGGAAGATCTGAGCTGAAATATGACTATCCTTGAAATTTTTGCTTCAAGCCACATGTTGGAACCACTATTCCATGGATTTTAGACCAGGCCTGGAATAGTTTTTTTTTTTTTTCTAGTTAAGACTAACCTAAGTACCCATGGGGGATTTGAACCAGTGACCTATCGTAAGGAGTGACTTAACAAGGCACCCATTCACCATCAATCCAAAGCCCTGTGGGACCAGGCCTGGAATAGTTACTGCCTATTGGAATTTCAATTTTAGAGAGTTTGAAATGCGCTAAATAAGACTTCAAAATAACCCAACAAGGATCTTCCTCATCTAGATAGCGTCACAATTTGCTTGAATAGCATCCATGTACCATGCTTATGCTAAACTGAGTGAAACTGATCTCGACTTCCTATTGTACCAAGAAGTTGTTGCTGACCCAATATTGAAGATTCCCCCTGATGTGCTTTTCTTGTCGAATGGACTCCCTATCCAATATGCATTTGTGAAGCCTAGAAGTTTCACTCCCTATATCCGTCTGTACCAAATACCAAACAGAGTGGTGCCTCTGAGGTATCTTAACACATGTTTAGCTGCCTTCCAATAAAGTTTGGTTGACTTAACCTTTCTTTACTAAGTTGGTTAACTACAAAAGATATGTCTGGTCGCGTGTTAACCAAATACATAGGTGAACCCACAAGCCACCTATAGATAGCAGGCTCCACTACTTCACATGAAGTAACATTGTCCTTCAACCAATTATATGATAGAGGAGTCTCAACAGGTTCATTGCTCTCCATGTGGAACTTCTTCAATATCTCATTGGTAAAATTTCCCTAAGAGACAAACAGTTCATCATCTCCTTTCCATACTTCCATACCAAGGAATTAATGCATGAGCCGCAGGTCCTCTCGAATTATCTTGCAAGATCGGCTTTGCAAGATTTTACCAGTTTCTCATCACTTATTATTATTAATTAAATCATCGACATATACTACTATAATAAACAATTTACCTTCAACCACAATATCGTAAAGGTTCGCATCTACTTCACTTTTGGTGAATCCCAACTCAGTGAAATAACTATCAATCTTGGTCTACAAAGAACGACATTCTTGTTTCAATCGATACAATGCTATCTTGAGTCTACACACATGCGACTCCCTATTGAAGGTCTAAAATCCTTCCTGTTTCTCAATGTACACCTCTTCCTCAATCACTCCATCAAGGAATGTTGTCTTCACATCCATATAATGTATCTTCCATCCCATTTGCACTAAAAGTGATAGAATAGGTCTGATTGAAGAGTACCTTTCTACTGGAGGAAAGGTATCCTCATAATCAATTCCCTCCACCTGATAGAACCCTCTGGGCACAAATATTTCCTTGTGTTTCTCCACACTCCCATCTATTGCTTTCTTTACCTTCTAAATCCATATGGAACTCACCACTGACTTGTCTGATGGTCTTGGGACTACTTCCCAAACATCATTTTTGAAAATGGAGTCATACTCCTCTATTATGGAATCAACCCATATTGGTTGTTGCACTTCTTCCTTGAATGAGGATGGCTCAATCTCGACATTCTTTCTTATAAGAGCCATGTATCTAGTGTACCGATCTAGTGACGTCCTGTGCCTGTGTTGTGATGTGGGTCCTCCCACATTCTATGTAGTAGCATGTATCAATTTGTGATCCTCTCTCATGAGCTTCCTTCCATCTCTGGAAGTCTCTACATGAGTGGGTGCTTCCAATCTCTTCTCCTATGCATTTGGTTGCTCCATATCATTCTGAGGTTCTTCCTTTGGAGCTAAAATCTCCTCATCTACATGTAACTAAAGCTCCCTCTCAAGGGAACATCTGATGGTCTTCTCTTCATCAAAATTCACATCTCTATGAACCACTGTCATCGTGTGATATGGAAGACACACTTGATAGTTGTGAGGTGTATCAGTGTACCCCACAAATATGCCCAACACAGTTGTTGGTTCTATATTTTTCCTTGCATCCTGGGTAACATGACGGTAAACTAATGAACCAAAGATCCTGATGTGTGCCACATGTTGCCACAAATGCTCCCACTCTAGTAATTTCTCCCTCTCATTTATCGAATCCTAGTAGTTTTGATAGGTCTCGGGAAAGCATGGAAGTGCTAGGCTGACTAGATCATCTTCAACAATTGTAACACCAACACTTCCATGCTCATCCTGACATTGGGTGAACTTGGCCAAGTACTTTGGTATTGTGTTGCCCTTCTCCATCTTAATTTTCTTGAGCTTTTCCTTCAGTGACAACTTCATGTGTTCATTTTTGTTTTGAAATAGGTCATCAAGGCCTTCCACATTGCATATGGAGTCTCCTTACCATGGAGGCTTGAGACAATATGATCTCAAAATCTTTCTAGGATAATCCTTCTTGCCTTTGCAACACGTTTTCTCTACTTTGCAAGATCTTGAGCAATAGTTGTTGGAGGCTTAGGAATATCTTTGTTTATGAATTCCTTAAGCTCGTTGTTTTCCAACACTACCTCCATCCTATCCTTCCAAGCAATATAGTTTGAACTACCCTTAAGGGCATATTTGAGTCTAAATCTGTAGAACGACATCCAGCTCACTATGCATGATAATGCAACTCCGGTTTCACTCGCAAATGACAAACTCCTATTATCCTATTCTAGAGTGATTTATGCTCTTATACCATGTAGAAATTCATTGTAGATTCAAACTACTTATGTAATATGCTAAAACCAAAGACTTGAATCTACTCTACTCATCAACGAAAACAATTAAATGATTGTGAAATCACAAAGCATACAAGAGAAATAATTCAATCAACACATTACATAATGGTTTCCTTGGGAAATCCACAACTAAAAACCCCTGCTATTTGTATATTTCATTATTCTAAAAATATGAGATGATTACAATGCTTTGCTCAAGCCTGAGCAACCTTTTGCACTATCTCTATCTATCTCACAACTTCCTAGACAAGCCCAGGACAATACTTAACCAAATTTTGGCTTGCCCAAGTCCATATATCCTTGTGTTATTTCCTTGGGAATTAGACCCTATTAATTAGGGAAATTCCTTAATTGGAATTTTGCAATCCTCATAGGCCTTCCTCTAAATGCATGTACCACCTGTATAATTCAGATGATTATACAACTGATAGTACATTGTCCCTGAACTCCAATATTAATTGGGTAACTATTTGACATGCATGAGTTATTTATGAGTGAATCATCAATTATCTAGTTGACCACATGAAGCAGCACCCCACTTTCTGACCTCCTACTAGTTCCTCCATCAGTCGGAACTAGTTTAACTAACATTAACAAAGTAATTAAATTGATTAATTACAACTCAAAATAAAATCAACTGGGGCTCCAACAATGTAGGAGACACTCTACATGACTAAAGTTAGACCCTCAAGTCGAATTAATTGAGACAACTAATTCAAATTAACTTAGTTAACTAATACAAGTTGTCTTGTAATGTGGAATTACAATTTTATTCCTAATTTAATTCAAGGAAAACAATAAATTAGGATTTTGTTGATGCATTTTCAACATTAACTACTTTAATGGTTTGGTTGTTACTCTTCTTCATCCTATGTTTATTAATACAAATATCCAAAATGATTTTAGTGTAGATAGGTATGTCTTTAATGGCTTGTAATAAAGGGATCTTTATACAAAAATTACTCAATTCAGAATCAATTCATATTCCACAAGTACCTCAACTTTATTTACAAGAAGTCTCTCTGGAAATGGTGGTTCCAATGGTTCATGTGGTTCTCTTGTCACACCATTATTTTTGGTTTCTATTTGTTTATGTTCATCCTATTTGTTGTCAAATTCTATTTGAGGATCCTCCCCTTGTATGACCATTGCATATTTGTTCTTATTAATCATTTTCCCAGATCTAAGTTGAATTTAATTTATAGGAAAGTAAGTAATAACATAGGTGGGAAAAGATTGTAATTCTATGTTTTCCATGGGCTAAGGAGGTTTATTAATAGGATTTGATATAGGTTGTGCAGGTAGTTTTCTTGGTCATGGAGGGTTCAAGTCAAATGATTGTTTGATCTGTTATGAAGATGGATTAACATTTTGAGGTATTGGTAGTGGATGCGATGGTAGGGGTGGTAATGGTAATGAGGATTGCTACTGTGTGGGATAGGGTGGGTTGTAACCTTGCTGGTACTGAGGCACATTAGGTGTCTATGGCACATAAGGTGGATATTGTGGCTGATAATAGATATATGAGGTTGTTGGAATTTGGGACTAATAAAATTTCCCATAAGGGTTTCCTCTCCATCCTTGATTCCGTGGTGAATGTTGAGGCTCAACCACTTAGAAATTTTTAGCTAACCAGTTCAATCCAAATTTAACTTCAGTTCAAACCATAAAATATACAAGCCAAAATCCAAGAGTTGTTCATTGATAATGCTCCAACCTTCATACTGTCAATTCAATGCCTCAACAAAAAATTATAAATATAAAAAACAAGAATTGATTTGAAAAGTAAATATGAAAATCAAATCATTCAAAACTATGAAATTTGATTAACTACAATCACACTCAAATATCATACTACAGGTGTGTTATATCACCGCACAATTGTTCCTGCTCTAACTCAAATCGATTACAACTTCACTAAGGTTGGTGGTGGGCCCTGACCACTACCTTAGACGAGTTAAGCCACAACAATACAATTACATATCAATAACACATAAGCTCATGGAATAAAGGTCAATATTAATATATAAATCAATATTTCATAAATACATATATAATATAGTTCAAAGTTGTGATAAACATAGTTTTTGAAAAAAATTAGGATCACTATTCTTTCCTTCTTGCTTGCCAACCCTCATAACACTTCTAAATGCTCTTTTAAAGAGATTGTTGTCTAAATATAGGTTTCACTAAATGAATAAGAACAATAACACCAACCTCAATTTACCCCACTTTAGTGCACAACAACTGCTTGTGTAGCTCTACTATTGTTGGTTGCATTGCGATCTTCACCTCAACATGCTCATTCCCCCTTGCACATTAGCCCAAACTCCCTCTATATGCTACCTGTCTCTCCAACACAATGTCATAGGCCTAAAACCTAGCTACTACAATCATAGCATCGTCATTGTCTACCTTTCTCTTTTTACTCTGGCACAACCCTATTTTATAGACTCACCTTCTTCCCTATGTAATGATGTTATCTGCATGCCCAACACCACAACTCTCGATCACATCACCATAGACTATACCCTTAGTGCACAGTCTTCGTGGGACATCGTTTTCCTATAGTTTGCAAGATTTCCTTACACAACAATGTAATGACCTATTATACACATAACTCTCCCTTTGTGTTATGCACTGAATTTACTTTTATTTTCTAGCGTTGTTTATCATAATGAACATCTTTGAAATGTCAATTATAGTAGATTTGGAGTGACTCAATGTTTCCTCATCAACAACAGAGATGGCCCCACTTAAGAGGAGACCAAGTAAAGAGATTTTTGAAGGTTTTGAAGGCCCCACTTAAGAGGAGACCAGGTAAATAGATTGTTGAAGGTGTTGAAGGCCCCACTTAAGAGGAGACTAGGTAAAGAGATCATTGAAGGTGTTGAAGAAGGGGTAGAAGAAAGTTCTATAATCTCAACCCCAATCTATATAGATACACCATATTGCAATGATAAATCCATGTCAATAACTTGCTCAGGTATATATTATCTATTTGCACACAAATAAATTCCTGGGGATGAGGAAGATGTTGGAGTGTATCAAAATGTGAAGATATATTGGTTACATAATATAGCATCGCATCTCGCAATTCTCCCATTTGTAGAAACCATCGAGTGGATCATAAAATAATTGATGTAAAGGATATGACCATTCAAGACAGTAATGACATATCTTTGGCAACATACATATATACATACATACATACATATGTATATGTATATGTATATGTATATGTACATATACATATACATATACATATACATATACATATATTATCTATCAATATAATATAATATATATTAATAATTAAATTATATATATATAATATTATATATATATATATATAATATATATTATATATATATATTATATATATATATATATATATATATCATTGCATTGCAAAGTATTGCAAATTCTTGAACTATCAGGTAGCTCTCATAACAAAATGGTATGAATATTTTGCCTTAGCTAACTAAGATATCTTAAATACATGGTGGAAAGACCCTAACAAATTTTGGATGAGAGCTGATTGACTCTACAAGACCAAGTTGTTAAGAAAAGCATATCAGTTGGTAGTGGACATGTGTTGTCATTTTTATGGTAAATAAAATGTAGATACATTCGAAGAATCTTGGGAGCCATTAATATATACCTAGGCCCAAGAAGGAAGCATGTTCAATTGCGCATAAATATTATGTACTTCAATTCATACAAGGGTAAAAGAAGCCTAGAAGCTTAGACTCTCTATTTCAAGAGTGTACACAGTTTGTGGCGACTGTTTACTCAAGAGTAATGCATCTAAATTGTAGTACAATTTTTTCAAATACAAGAGTAAATGGATGTAGCTAGAGAACTCTAATTACAATTAAAAGAAAGCTCAATTCACTAGTGAAACCAAATCATGCATTCATTCAAGTATTGGTCAAGAATACAGTAACAATAACTCATTTCTCTTTGAACTGATGATTTTCCAAACGTAATTTCTAATTTGAACAACAAGGATCTCGGTCTGAGAGCGTAGACAGCAGTAGTCAATACTCTTTACAGTAGAGAATCTCAAGATAGCACTGAACTAGAACGATGAACTACATGGTTAAATCTTGAAACACCAATAATAGAATACTGAAGTAGATAATTAAATCGTGGATAATGACACCTAGAATCAATATTTCCGCAGCATGTAAAATAGAGTAATTTCGTTAAGTCTAGAAATACGAAACAACAAAGCAATGTGATTAAAATAAGTGGAAATCAAACCAAACCATCACACGACAGAAATCATAAAAGAATGGTACAGGAACAGCAAGTGAATCCACCAGGGTCGGGCCCTTAGCCGCTAGTGAACATAGCCAAATTACTTCAATAGATGACAAGGAACAACAATCGCTTTATATATTAATCATTGCAAAATAGTTATAGCGAGTTCACACTCTGTTTCAACAAAGAGAGTCGATGATCAAATTTACAAATACAATAGTAATTCTCGTCCACTCTACTTACAATTACTGCCTTTTATAATGGTGAAGAGGTAAAAGGATAAATAGTAACAGCGATCATTCACGCAATCTTCTAACTTCAATTATATTTCCCTCCTTGCGCTACTCCTGTGATTCACTTTGCTTTTGTCCATAAATACATGCTCCATCCTTGGCTTGCTTGTTCTTTCATTGTCCCTTGGCTGAGGAACATCAGTTGTCCCATTTCGTCTTTTTCCTGCATAAAGAGTGATAACAGTTAGCTAAATTGTGATGATAGATAATTTCCCTATTTTTACCGTAATCCTTTGATATATTAACACTTTAGGGTGTAGAAGGGATATAACTAAAGAAAAGGATGATGAAATAAATGATATATGCATACCTTTTCCATGACTCAACAATCCCCTAACTGTTGGTAGTGAATTTTCCCCATCAACCATTTTTGGTGCTAGAAAGAGGGTCACCATTGCATGGTTAGTAGGTTCTCTCACTCTTATCATTTTGAAACATCTCGTTAAGATAACAATTGACCTGTTTCCCGTCAATCTAACCCTGATACATTAAAATATCCTAATATTGAAGATTTACCTCCTCCCAACAGTCTTGAACAATTATACAAGATCACATAAGAAGATCTAACATCTCTCAGACCTTTTACTCAATATTATGCAAAACGGATTAGTACACTCCTTGTTTCTGGTCTTCTACCCCACAAGCATGTAGTAAGGAGACCAATGACAGATCATGGTGTACTAGTAGATTTTTTGAATAATTGGTGTGCACATATTTAGTTGATAAAGTAGAATGTATTGAAAAGTGTCATTTATTTGGTCCCTTTGATGAGGAAGATGAGGGGTCAAAACGTGGTGAAAATATAGAAGGTGACAAAGAACATACCGGTTCAAAAAGTGAAGACAAGCATGTAGAAAAAATATGGTCGATAAACAATTGGTATGGATGGATCAAGGGGATTTGAACTTCAAGGTCACTTACATGATTTGCCTAAGCGTTCAAGAAATTTACTTCTGAAATTGACCAAAATAAATTAACTTTCACAAAAGATCACATTCAAAATTTCTACATGTCCGTAAGATTAATGAATGTTTAATATAAGGATGTGGCATCCAAATTATTTTCTTACACTTTTGAGAATAAACCTGCCACCTAGCGTTATAATCTTCGGGTGGGTTCCATTATAAATTGGGAACAATTTCAAAATGTGTTTATGGATAAGTTTGGAGAAGAGAAAATGTCAGCTACACTATTAAAAGATCTAAGTGTTTTGAAAATGGAGAAAAAAGAGAAAGTTAAATATTTTGACGAACACTTCACTACGAAATTGAATAAATTCATCACCAATTTACACCCTCATTTTTCAATAGCTATTTCATATTATACATTAGCCCTACATTCTAACATAGTAATGTTTGTGAAAAGTGATAATAAGGCAGTTGAAAAATGCATGCTTTCTATTGGTGTACATCACATACAAGAAGATTTCAATGCTAGTGGGAAGAAGCCTCAGGAAACTATGAATAAACATGCTTAGAAAGAGGTTAGTGACCTAGTGAGTGTCATTAAAATGATGAAGAAGTTAATCAATGAAGTTACAGATTTCAAGAATAGTGTTGGGGAAATTTCTTCAAGCAATAGATATTTCGAATTGTTTTTTAAGCGTAAAAACAACCCCCTGGTTAAATCTACCTAGAACTCTAGTGTAAACATGAATGTTGAAGAGCTTGGGTTGGCTATTTTCTATTTGGATCATCAAGCAAGTCACTTGGAGAAAACTTGTGTACAATGGATTAATTCTATGCCTTTGGTAATAAATAATGGAGGTTTGGAGAAGACACTTGAAAGTGTTCGCCCTAATGAGGTTGGAAATACAAGAACACGAACCTTTGCTAGACATAATGGAGGTGATGTAGACGATTCTGATACCCCTGTTGATTTGTATGTTTCTTATGATTGTGAATTAAATTTATCTACATATTTCGAACCAAATTCCTTCAAAGAAGTTGCTTCTCATTATAAATGGAAAGAAGCGATGCAAAAAGAATATGATGCTTTGATAAAGAATGGCACCTGGAACCTGGTTGATCCACCATTGGGAACCAAACCAATTGGTTGCATGTGGGTCTTCAAGAAAAAGTATAAAGCATATGGCTAACTTGAAAAGCATAAAGCTATGTTCGTGGAAGAAGGTTTTTCACAAAAGGAAGGGGTCAATTATAAGGACACTTTTTCCCCTATAGAAAAATGGGCTACCATCCAGACTCTCTTTTCCTTGGCAGCTGAGAATTGTTGGAAAGTCCATCAAATGGATGTAAAAACTGCTTTCTTGAATGGAGATCTGAAAGAGAATGTTTTAATGTCTCAACGCGAAGAATTTGTTGTGAAGGGTCGGGAGCATAAAGTATGTAAGCTTGTAAAATCCTTGTATGGCCTCAAACGAGCACCGTGAGCCTAGTATAAGAAATTGACTGGGCATCTTTTGAAACTCAATTTCAAAACTATGATCTTGAATATGCCACTTTATTTGTCTAGAAGTTTGAAATATTTAGGAAGATGCTTGGACTCACCAACATCCCTTTGGATTAAGGGGGGGAATACTGACACCTAATCATAAGGGATTTGGAAATTAATGTATATATTGTATATATTTAATGAAAATCATCAATTCATTCATTGTTACATACCTGGCTTGACAACAGGAAAGGTACAAGGATCAAGATGACAAGAATTGAACAAAGAAATCATTTAATGTGGGAGACAAAGTTTAGGTATAGTTGAATAAGGAAATACTACGAGGTATTCATAAGGGGATCAAGGGTCTATGGTATGTTCCTTTTAAAGTATTGGGGAAGGTGGGAGATAATTCTTACAGACTCAATTCACCTTTATAAATGCATATTTACTCAATGATGAATGTGGAGAATTTGAAAGACTGTGATCCTTTCTTGTTGGATCAGGAAGGGGAGTAGGCCCAACCTACCATAGAGGACATAACGCCAAATATGCGGGTGGAGTTGGTAGGAGACAAAGTTTTTTAGAAGAATTTTAAAACTACAAAATAGCGGTAGTATAAAATTTAGAAAATTGGGTTGAAAGGACAAGTTGTAGGCAAAGCAAAATGGTGCTCCAGGAGAAGGAAGGGGAAACTTTTCCTCACCTCATTCAACATAAATTTTGGGGACGAAAATCCTCCCTAAATGGGGAATTATGATCCTCATTCTATTGTCATACCATTTTTCACCTATATCAAATACTTTTTGGGCAGAAAAATGGAGGAATTGTCTTGTAGGGCCCATTTTAGTGGCAAGGCCTGGTTTGGACAATTGGGGTATGGAACCTTGTGAAATCATTATAACAGGAAAGGTTGGAAGGGATTATAAAAGGCTGCATATGGGAAGGGAAAAGAGTTTTTTGGTCCTTTATTTGGAGTTGCAAGCCCTTAGATCTTAGCTTTTGCCTTTGAGTGTAAGAGAAAGGCAAATGAATTTGGTTTATCCCTAGAGTTAATCAAATGTCCCAGTTGATTCTTGCTTCCTTAATATTTAGTGTTATGTTGTATATTTTTTATTGTGTATTTTTATAAAGTTTGACAAATTTTATATTTTTAAATATTTTGTATTATAAACTATTTTATACAATTTGTTTGTTATTCTATTCTATTTATTTGTCTTTGTACATTCCAGATTTTCCAAACTTAACACAGACAAAATAAAAGAACGTTATTCCATTCCCACAGAACACAAAAGGTAATGTGGTTTGGTTTCATGTTTCAAAATTCTAATAATTAACCCCTTTTAAATTCTTGCATGTGAAAGGATTAAAAAATAAAAAATAAAAACTATGTGGACGGAGCCGACGCGATGCCGAGAGAGCAAACGAAAAACAAAATTCTATCATGTGCTTTCACAATTGGGTATAAATATGGTTCTCAAAGGCTGGATCTTGCAAAATTAAATGACAAAGAGCAAGATCGAGCACCCGCATAGGAGTTGGTGAGTTGTCACGAAGATCTGGGTTTAATTGGGCTCCAAGGCACCCGCATAGGAGTTGGTGAGTTGTCACGAAGATCTGGGTTTAATTGGGCTCTGAGGTTTAACTTACGTGGAACAAATTGAATTAATTATGTGCTCTAAGGTTTAACTTACGTGGAACGAATTGAATTAATTCCGTGAGGGGATTCAATGGCCACGCAACATTCTGCTGCTGCAATAGAACGAATTAATTCTGAAAATTGTGTGTCAGGGGATTCAATGGCCACACAACATTCTGCTGCTGCAATAGAACGAATTATTAATTCTGAAAATTGTGTGTCAGGGGATTCAATGGCTGCTTCTGATGATGTTGATGTGTTTGTGAAGAATTATTACAAAGATCTTGTTCTGTCACCGCAATTGCTATACGGATTTTATAAGGATTGCAGCACAGTTGGTCGCCCAGACTCCAATGGAAAATTGCTCTCAGTAACAACTGTGGAGGCTATCAATCACCTGATAACGTCTACTGACTACAGTGCGTTAAATGTGGAGATCAAGGTAGTTGATTCCCAGGCGTCATATTACAATGGACTAATAGTTGTTTGTGTAAGTGGATCAATTACCTTTAAGAACAACAGTGGAACGCGAACCTCTTTCACTCAGTTCTTTTTGCTGGCTCCTCAGGAAAGGGGATACTTTGTATTGAATGATGTGGTTACATACAAGTTGGATGAAAAGAATGAAAATCTTGTTGAATATTCAATCAAACCAAATTCCAATCCCGTCTCAGAGCCAGTTGTTAACTTTCAACCATTGGCTGAAGCTCAAGCTGAGAATGGTGCGAGAACGGAGATTGTTCCTCCTGTTGCTGCTGATGGGGTTCACGAAAATGACATGCCGCAGAGTGAAGTCCCACAAGAATCAGCAATTGAACATTTTCAGAAATTCATGCCCAAGAAACTCAAGAAGAAGGAAACTCCAGTTGCAGTTCAAGAAGAAGAAACTACAGTTGTGGTTCAAGAAACTCCAGTTGCAGTTCAAGAAGAAGAAACTCCCGTTGTAGTTCAAGAAACTCCAGAGGGAGTTCAAGAAGAAGAAACTCCAGTTGTAGTTCAAGAAACTCCAGTTGCAGTTCAAGAAGAAGATGTAGATGCAGCTCAGAATGGAGGGCCAGCTATCACTCCAGTTGTAGTTCAAGAAGCACCCAAAGAGTCCTACGCTTCAATTCTTAAGAAAAATGCAGCACAACAACCGACTGTTGCAATTAAGAAACCACCTCTTGTGAGAACCATAACCAGAACCAGGGCTCAGCCAAATTCTGCTCAACTTTCACCAAATTCTAATTCGACTTCTGTCAATACGCCAGCTAATTACAGCAGCACTGCAGATGGAAACGGTAAATGCTCTGTTTTTATCGACAACTTACCTGTGAATATTACTCCTCCCCAGGTTGAAGAAGAGTTGGAGAAGTTTGGGGCCGTAAAACCTTGTGGCGTTCAAGTTAGGAGTAGGCCAGGAGGTCGACCTTGTTTTGGTTTTGTAGAATTTGTAGAAGCAGCTTCAGTCCAAACTGCACTACAGTCTTCCCCTATTCTAATTCGAGGATGTAAAGTATCTGTCAGGGAAAATCAAAAACAAACTGGCAAAGCTGCGAGTAAGTCCACTCCTTTCAGTTTCAGTGGTAATAATTACAACATTGCAAAAGGAACTGGCCAGTGTTCTGTTTTTGTCAGCAACTTGGCTGCAAATATTACCCCTTCCCAACTTGAGGAAGAGATGAAAAAGTTTGGCGCAATAAAGCCTTCTGGCGTCCAAGTTAGGAATAGGCCAGGAGCCCAAGCCTGTTATGGGTTTGTGGAGTTTAAAGAAGCAGTTTCGGCACAAGCTGCTATACAGGCATCTCTTATTCTAATCAATGATCGTCGAGTATATATAAGGGAGAGAAAGTGATTTTGCAAACAACAACAGAGCTGTAATCAATGATCGTCGATTATATATAAGGGAGAGAAAGTGATTTTGCAAACGACAACAGAGCTGAGCTGTAGGAGGTTCCTTCCCTGCACGTCAAACAATGGCTACATACTGTAATAATAATTAGTTTTATTTATGAATTCTATTTTATTTTATTCATGTCTCTGTACAAATGATAATTCTCTATTGATTTTTCCACGCAACATTTCATTTCTACTACTCTTTAATGCTGCCGGCATTAACATGATTATTATGAGCAACACCACCATCCTACTATTGCTTGTTTTCTTGGGCTCTATTTAGTCTTTCCTTGCTATGCGATTTGAAGTCAATTCACTGGACTCTTCTGTATGCATTTTGTCTTTCCCTGCCTACCATGTAATGCCATGCCAAGTCAATTTCCTGACTGTAATCAAGAATATATATTCTATTAATATTTAATACTATATTTATTTAATAGACTTTTTATTTAATCATTAGAAGTGAAATTTAATTGCAATGCTCAGAATATTAAAGATTAAGCTTTTGTATTATTAAATTGAATGAAAACATATTAATAATTTTATTTAGCATATTATTTTGGGTTGAACATATAACAAAAATAATCTCAACAAATTCAGACTTTTGCATCCTCCCAGCTTAATAATGGGAAGCCTATATGAATATTTCTTACAATTTATTTATCACTAGGGTCTATGATATTATCTCATATAAAATAATAAATTACATCATATAAAAAATAATATATAAAAAAAAACACAAGTACAAAATGAAATAGAAAGGGTTTAAATATGTGATTCATGAGGTTGCAAAAGAATATCATGTACTATTTCCTTTTCGGGTGGCATACCCTAATTAGAGATTGAGTTTGGTAAAAAATTGAGCACCTCTGGGTTCATCCAAGACATCATCAATGGTTGGAAAGAGAAAATTTATGCTCGATAGTGATTATAGTAAGAGCATGAAAATCAGGACACATGCACCAAGTTTCTTATATTTTTAGCATAATGACAATAAGGGAGGAACAACTACTAGTGCTAGGACGGATGCAACCCATAGCTAAAAATTCTTGAACAATCTTTTCAATTTCATTCATTTGAGCAAATGGTTGAAGCATCAAGCCCATACCCCACTTCAACCTCGATCTTCCTAACTCCTCTTTATTCCCAAACTTGAAGGCATAAACAACCCATACGCAGAAAGCTTCCCACACACCCAGAGTCACTAGACCCCACAACATAATTGCATCTCCAATACCCCTTCATGGAATCCCTTCAATTCATCGCACAAACATCCCAGTCCTTGGACCAACACTGCCACACAAGTGTCAAGCCCATACCCCACTTCAGCCTCGTCCTTCCTAACTCGTCATTGTTCCCACACTCGAAGGAATAGCAGACCCACACCTAAAAAATATTCCCACACACCCTGAGCCACCGGACCCCACAACAAAATTCCACCTCCAATACCATTGCTTTTCTTGCACGACGCCCCCAAAAGAACCCCCCACAAATGAACAATATATTAAAGTAAATTAAAAACGTGGTAAAATTAAGAAATTTATATAAGTTGAGTTCATATTTCTTATATACAATGATAACTTTGAATTCCTTTTTTGTTATATGGCATCACAGTTCATGATGATTGTGGTATATCATCAAGTTAACCCTACAGTGAAGTTCAATGAAATACATGTCCATAATGGAAGGAATTACAACAGGTTACAGTGAACTATGATATAACCACAAAATGTCCCTTTTAAAGGAGTTTTTCCATGTAGTGAGAATTAGTGATCTCAGGAGAACTATCTATGATTCCCTCCCTATTAGAATATCATGTATGACTTCTTGAAGTCCATGGTGATGGGACCTAGTGTGTGCAATGATTCAAACCACAAAACAATGACACAAAATCCATTTCAATGGCAAACATGTATGATTTCAAAGAGTACTTACCAATTTGAAGTCACACTTTTTTACAATGACCCCCACATTTCATGTATCTTGTTGGTCAACAAGATATCTTCACATGAGAATGGCATTAATTTCTTTTCTTGAGGTATCAAATTCCAGCCAGATTTATTTTCCTTTACAACCATCAGTAAGAATTGTTTGCATGAATTTATCATTCTTTTCATCTACCCTGAGCTTATGAGAGTATAATTATTCTTGATCTTATGAGCTCTTACACAATAAGTAGATACTTGTTCTCAGCTCTATAGAAAATAGCTTTCCTGTCATACAAGTAAGGACTTCCTAAAACAATTCCACATATACCCAAAGGAATTATGTCTAACTCAACCTCATCTACAAATGTTGACCCAAAAGAAAACTTGAGTTTGCATTGTCTAGTCACTTGTAGTTGTGCTTTATCATTTAACCATCCTAATGGGTATGGTTTCTTGTGAGATGTAGTTGCTAATCCCAACTTCTTTACAATTGCTTCAAAAATTAAATTTACTTGTGAGCCACTATCAAACAAGGTATCAATATTTTGATGTTTGGAAATAACTCGATTATGGAAAAGCTCATGTCTTTTTCTCTCATTTTCTTCATCAGTAGTAGATTGTGCAGAATTACTAGTAGATGCTTTAGAATTCTTACCTCTTATACCTATGGCTGCAATGGTTGTTTCATCTCCCGAGACTGACCCCAATCCTTCTGAATAGTTGCAAATGTCTTCTTCTTCTTGTCCTTGAACTTCTTAGGTCTCAGCTCTGGATGCAAAATCCAACAATGCTCATCATCATGCCCATCCTTTTTACAGTGAGTGCATGAAGCTTTTCTTTTCTGTGCAGTGTTAGCCTTCCTTGCTTTCCATTTTTGCTTTATTTTCTCCTTATTCTTGCTTGCAATGGGTTGTGATGATCCCCCAACTTCTAGACTTCCATTCTTTCCTCTAGCTTCTAGATGAGTAGCTTGTACAGATACCTCATCTATACTTGTGGGATTAAACATGAGGATGGTGTGCCTCATGTAGTTGTGTAGACCACCAATGTACTTCAACAGAGTCTCAGGTGAGTCTAATGAGATTCCTAGAATCAATGCTCTCTTTCTAAATTCTTGAGTGTACCCTTGCACACTTTTCCCTTTCAACTGTTGAAGAGTTTTCCAACTCATCATGGCTTGCTACATGTAGGCCAATGGATTGAATTGCTTTTTGATTGCAGAAACAAATTCACTCCAGACAGAGATGGTCTTACCATGTCTTTTCATGTTAGCTTGGGTTCTACCTTCCAACACAAGCTTGTCTAGCCTTAATAGCCTAAAGCTCTGATACCACTTGATCTGAAAATCACTCATGAATGTCCTCAGTTAATTAATTAATAAATGAAGGTATTACAGACTCATGTGTTGGTGTGTGTCTATGTTATCTTAGGCAACAGATCGATCAGATTGCAAAATACATAGACACTAGAAGAATGGAAAACAATAGGAGAAACACAGTAAGAAAATACAAGAACATGACAAATTAATAAGGAGTTCACCCTATCCTCCAGGGCTACGTCTCCGGTCTAGCTTTCAGTGGTGGCCTTCTTTTATTGGGTCTTTAAAGCAGAGATTTATAATGAGGAGCTCAATTTGAGTCTCCTGAAATAGATAATGTTTGGTAGGGTGGTTCTTGGATCCCCCAAGCCACTAGAGTACACAGACTCTTTTCCTTACTAGATCTTGACCTCTCTGGTCTTTAATGGGAGAAGACCAATGTAGTTCTCAATTCCCGATAGATCCTCTCAGCGATTGCTTGAATCTCTCAAGTTTTGTGTCTACTTGATGTTGTCGTAGGTTAGCTTGGCTCTCTGTTTTCTGTTTTTTGCTTCACTGTCTCTTCTTTGCTCTCTCTCTCTATGTCTTCATTCTCTTCTTCCCTCTTCTTATGTTCTCTATTTGTTCATGGATTAAATCCAATCTATCTCATGACTGTTTGATTCCTCTTCTGCCCCTTCGGTTAACCTGCTACTATTCGTTTGGAGTTCCTTGCCTCTGTGTCATTGCCATCGTCCACAGGGAAGTGGCCACTTGTCCTCTCACGAACTGTGCCAGCTCTTCCTCAACAGTTCGGTTTTCCAGTCATGTTGTGGAATGATTCATCTGCCAACTCAGCAGTCAATTTGGACTTCAAACTCCTTTATGTCGCAGCTTAATTCCCTTGTCAAATCTGGTTTCTCAATTGGATGTAATCTCCGACGTTAGATCTGGAGCCCCTAGATCTGACATTATTGACTCATTTCTCACGGTTGACTTTCTCGACCATTAGCGTGTGATGAGCGGTTTTTTTCTCTCTCATCTGCCGAACACGCGTCGAGCGCTGAATGGAATCACTTGGTTTCATCCAAATCCACTTACCACCCAAGGGTGCCCTTGATATACCGCCAGTTTTGGAGCGCGGGTCCCACCTTTCCCCTTAACGCTTTCTCCACGGTTTCCCAGCTTCCCATGTGATCGAGCGCTTCGGGGCCTTTCCTTCTCGAGGGGTTTTTCTGAGCATTAGTGCTAATTGCGTATCAGAAATGGCCTCTGTTTCCCGATCCGGGCTTCCCAAGTGCCAGTTTTTCCTCTTGCGCGGAATCCGTGGGCCTCGGTCAGCGCGCTTTAACCGAGGTCCTCGTTCTTCCTTGCTAGCTGCAATCTGCCACTATCCAGAGGTCTTCCTGATCACTCTGTGTTCATAAATTCAAAATCTATCATGTCTTAATACAATCATGGCACTTTGATAATCTTCATGGATCCAATTCGGATCAGATATGCAGGGTTCTTTGCCAAGAAAATTTCACTTTGGCTGTCAAAATATATTCTTATAGCTTCCTATTCTAACCCCATACTTGAACACAATATTTGCAACCAAACTACTTCCTTTCTTGCATGAGTGGATGCCATGTATTCTGCCTCTGTGGTTGATAGTGCCACTGCATATTTTTTCTTACTCACCTAACTGACTGCACCTCAAAATAGGTTAAACACATACCCACTTGTAGATCTTCTCTGATCCAAATCTCCAATCCAGTCTGCATCAACAAAGCCACGAATATCCAACATTCTGTCAAATCCTGTTCTTCCTTGGTAGCACAAACTATAATCACTAGTGCCACGCAAATACCTAAAAACCCACTTCATTGTTGTCCAATGCTCCTTCCCTGGTTTTGACATAAACCTGCTCAATACTCCCACTGCATGTGCAATGTCTGGTCTAGTACAAACCATTGCATACATAAGGCTATCAACTAAACTTGCATATGGAACACGGGACATGTCCTCTTCCTCTTCTTGTGTCTTGGGACACTGTTCAGCAAATAACCTCACACCTACAGGAATAGGAACCTTCACCGGTTTATATTAAACCCAATATTGTCTCGACATAATTCCTTTAGTTTAACCAGAGCTCCCTCTTTTCCCGATCTCTTTTAATTTCCATGCCCAAAATATAGTTTGCAGCACCAATGTCTTTCATGTCGAATTTGGAGGACAATTAGGTCTTCAAATCCTGGATAACTTCTTTGTCATTTCCAACCAGCAACATATCATCCACATACAAGACCAGATAAATAACACGGTCATTAATCAATTTGAAATACACACAGTGATCTACTTTTCTTCTACCGAAGCCAAGTTTCCATACAAATGTATCAAAGTTCTGATACCACATCCTTGGTGACTGTTTTAACCCATACAGAGACTTCTGTAACTCACCTACTAGTTCTTTCTTACCCTTCACCATAAAGCCTTCAGGTTGCTTCATGTAGATTTCCTCTTCTAGATCCCCGTGAAGAAATGTTGTCTTCACATCATCTATTCTACCCCAAAATCAAAAGCAGCAGCAATAGAAAAAAGTAATCTAATAGAAGTTACCTTGGCAACAGGAGAAAAAATATCACCAAAATCAATTCCTGGCACCTGGGAATAACCTTTTGCTACCAACCCAGCTTTATATTTCTCCACCTTTCCTTCTGTATTTGTCTTCTTTTCAAACACCCATTTGCTACCAATGGGTTTCCTTCCATCCAGCAACTCCACCAAATCCCAAGCCTCTTTTTTGTGCAAAGATTCCATTTCATCAACCATGGCCTCTTTGCAGAGTTTTCCATCCTCTGATACCACTGCTTCGTTCACAGTTCTGGGATCATCATCATTGACAGACAAAGAAAAATTTGAACAGAAAGCAGATGGACTATACCTATCTGGCTCCCTTCTTTCTCGAACTAATCTTCTCACACTCGGAGTTTTTGGCTCTTCATCTTCTAATTCCTCCTCTGTTGTAGAGTCTGATTCTTTGTCCTTTAGCTCAAACTCTATCTTCTCAAGTTCTTTTGGTTGGACTTCATGTTTAATAACATCTTTCACCTCTCTAAACACCACATTTCGGTTGTACACAACCTTCCTTGATACTGGGTTCCAAAGCTTATAACCCCTCAAACCATCCTTATACCCAATAAAGATGCATTTTTCATATTTACTATCCAACTTGGTTCATTTCTCCTTTGGAACATGTACATATGCATCACATCCAAATACCCTCAGATGTGAAAGAGAGTGTTTCTTACCAGTTCATACCTCTCGTGGAGTCTTATCCTCCAATGCTGACGAAGGTGATCTATTGACCAGGTAACACGTTGTCTCCACCGCCTCTACCCAGAATTCCCGTCCTAACCTGGCACCACTGAACATGCTTCTTTCCCTTTCCATCAACGTCTTGTTCATTCTTTCTACAACTCCATTTTGCTAAGGTATATATGGAGTAGTCTTCTGTCGTGCTATACCACACTTCTTATAGAATTCTTAAAATTCATTACTGTAAAACTCTCCACCATTATCTCTCCTAAGCACCTTGATCTTCTTCTCTGTTTGGTTTTCCACCAGAGCCTTAAATTCTTTAAACCTTTCAAAGACTTTAGATTTATTCTTAAGGAAATATATCCATGTATTCCTTGAGAAGTCATCTATAAATGATACATAGTACACAGACTTACCTAGTGATGGAACCTTCACAGGTCCAAACACATCACTATGCACAAGCTCTAATATCTGTTTCGCCCTTTACCACCAGAGGGGAAACTCACCTAATTCTGCTTCCCATATACACAATTTTCACAAAAATCAAAATCCAGAGAGCTATTACTCAAACTGTCTACCATACCTTTACCATGAAGTATTCGAAGACCCTTCTCTCCATTATGTCCAAGCCTTTGATGCCACAACATGGTCTTCTCTCCAGAGACCACTATATTTTCTTCTCCACTTTCAGGAACCATAGAACTATTGCACTCATCAACAACAGTGCTACCTTGTAGCTTGTACAGAGTTCCAGTCCGATCTCCGTGCATCAATACCAGTGCTTCCCAAACCATCTTGCAGGTATCCTTCTCAAACACTGTTTTTACACCTACATCATCCAACTTGCTTACAGAAATTATATTTTTGTCTAATGCAGGAATATGCAAAACACCCGGAAGTGTTCTAACCCTTCCAGCTTGAAACTTCAACTTTACTTTTCTACGACCAATGATTCTAGCCTTCCTATCATCCCCTAAGAAAACATGACCACCATCGTATTTATCATACTCGCAGAACCACTCTCTATGGGGAGTGAAGTGAAAGGATGCACCTGAGTCAATCAACCATGCCTCATGAT
>APFE031716413.1:8046-155070 GCA_000404065.3 Pinus taeda
GAGCTGCTTCTATATTCACTAATCCCATGGCTTGCATAGGAAATATGCACTTGAATGAGATGAAGTGAATAAACGAATGCCAAAGTTGTTAGACCAGGGTGATAATACCAAGTGCTTCTCTTGTTGGTTTACCCATAGTTTTTGTTCTTAAGAAGCATGGGACTTAGATGATGTATGTGGACTATAGGGCCTTGAATAGAATCACCATGGAGAACAGGTATTCTGTTCCAAGGATTTATGATCTTTCGGATCAGCCCAGGCCGGTGTGCATTTGAATTTCTCCTAATCGCTCGGCAACCTATCTACAACTTATTTCCATGATCTTTGGGGATCTACCTTGTACTACTAACCATTTTGACATCATCTAATCACCATCACTTTATGGCAAGCAACCTACGCCACCTCACTTCCATTATTTCCACTTCATCATTCCGCACTTTGGAGACATGCTACGCCTTAAAATATAAAATTGCAACTGGATCCAAGTTTGTTTATACACACACACACACACACACACACACATATATATATTTATATATCATATCTTGCAATTCTACTAAATCACCCATGAAATTTAGCATGCATGTACTCATGTTCATCTTATTGTACCAAATTATCTCAAAACTTTAGATATCATAATCAGTGATCTTAATTTAAACAGGAACGCAAAAATTACAGATATAACCATAAACACAGAGATGTATGATAAATAACACTATCTTTCATTAATATCAAATAATGAAATATGCTTACAAACAGAATGGAAATGAGACTAGCTCAGACAATGGTAGCTTATCTCTGAGAAGAGATGTGGTGGCCACATGCCTCTCAACTGAGTTACAATGAGGCTCAAGGGAATTTTTTTATTGAACAATAAGAGAAACCCCGAAACAGCCAAAACCCTAACCCAAGGAGATGTAACAGCAAGCGTTTATGAGCCCCATTGGGGTTATATGGGTAGCTAACCTCCCTGAGTTGTAACTTCATCATATTTTCTCTATTTGACGTGAATGGCACCTCATTGGAAAGACCTCTTTGAGGACTACAACTGAAAATGTGATTCCAATGAAATCACTTGGAGGAATATTGCCAAAAAATGTCATTTATGGCCTCCAAATGGCTCTGGAAGTTCAGAACCCAAAAAACTGCCAAAAAGAGTAAATTGTGCTACAATTATGAAAATTTAAAAACTAAAAGAAGCAATGGTGGGGTTCAACGTGGAATAGGTGGGTGGCCACCAATATCTAGCTATATCAATCAGTATTTTCAATTAAACAAAATTTTGTAGTCCTCCTGTTTTCAACCATAATACTTAGACTTCCTAATTGTGAGGTGGTTAGAAAATAACCATTTAGTGAATCATTCTAGGATTTAGTATTGTGAATCTATAACTCGTAGAATTATAGAGCCTTATGTGTACACAAGGTATAAGGAATTTCAATAACTATCATGGTTATTTTCCGAGGTTTTACGGTCATTGCACTCCTTAGTAAATTGTCACATTTCTGACTTTGGTCTTACTCACTTTATACTTGCTAAATTTTAATCTAACATGGATATCTCCTTTAAACATAAACAACATTTTTCTGATGTGTTTCCATATCCACTTGGTTTCAAGTACAATTTCCATGCTCCTTCCAACTTTAAAGTTTCAATTACAATATTTACTTATTCTTTTCGAGATTGATTTCCTTCTGCCATTTCTATCACAACTTGTCTCCATTTTCATTGGTTCTTGATCAGGTATCTCATCTAGTAGTTCCACTACAACTCTCAATGATTTGAATGTTATAATTGTCCATGTTGATGGTTTGTGTCAATTGTTTTTCTATGGTTACCATTCTTTCTCTATTTTTTTTTAAAGAAAGTTTTCAGTGCAAAAGTTCATTATTTCGATTGCGATTTGGAATTTTTTTCGTTGAAAACATCTAATGCATTTATTGTTGAGTGTTTTTAGGTTTTTACTATATCTTGCACCCCTTTACAACTTTCTTCCCATTCACATATAGAATTCAAAATTTTATGTTGTCATCAATGATTTTCTTCACTCATTCTTTCATCAAGGTTCTCGATCAACATCCAACATAGGTGTAATATATCTGGTATTACAGTTAAATGTTACTTAGTTTGACATGAGTAGTAATTTTAACCCTTATATAAATTAAAAAAGTAATCTCACAACCACAATAGGTAGTCATCCTACAGATAGTCCCAAACTTCTGAGAATTATCTCTCATGCAACACCCATCTTCTTTCTCACACATATCCATAGTGTAGGAATATCACTTTACTTGGTTTATCTGAAAGTCACCGTTTGACTTGTTGGTGCATATGCTTCCTCATTGTTCCATATTCATGAACTTTTCTCATTATCCAATAGTAATGGAATATGATTTTATAAATTATCATTTATTGCAAATAAATCATTCAACAATTGTTTTCTCTCCTAGGTGCTCAATAAGTTATTTTTTGTAGGTAGGGGTGGCCTCAACAATAAATCGATTAATGCTTTGATAACTTATTTCCTACAATGAAATTACTTTAATGTACTCATGACATGATTTATCACTTCTTTTGTCTTTCCTCTATAGAAATTTAGTTGATTTATTATCCATTCACAATTGTTAATTAGTTATTTTTTTCCTCCATTATGTATTTTTTAAAACAACATAGTGGATGTGAACTGAGGTTCTTCACTTATCTTCAGATGCAAAACCTAATCTTGTTACCATATTTCCAATTCTTGTGATTTTTGCGTAAACAAGCTACAATGTTGAACCCTTCAGCTCTGATACCACTTGTAACATCCCCTCTTTGTAACATCCAAACATTACTAAAAAAATACAATTAACTATGTCTATTGGATCTATAAATGTTTATGTCTCGTAGTAGAAATTATCATTTTTTTATTTTATATAATAACTTATTTTTGTCCATTTAATGTAATATAATTAAATGTTTGTTCCACATTAACTAGGTTATCATAGCTGATTTGTAATTATAAACTTGATGTGTGTTACTTGTTGCGCCATGTGGAAACATGATTATCTTTCCTTTGGAAATCATTTTAGTAAGTTTCATATGCTATATATTGTACAAGCTCATAACCTTCAACAGTGGACACAAGACACACGATCAACTACTCAGGTTAATGTGTGAACCATGGATTAATCATGGAAATGTATTTAAGGCTAGTTGTCTTACACAACCCATCCTATTCCCTTTTGGCATGTAACACCTAGTAGGATCTACTTCGTTGAATGAATAGGGTTGGATCCAATGGTTGTCCTGTGAATGGGGTGGTTAAGGCATAACCTCCTCCTCCTGCCACCCTCCTTTCTATCACACTCATTCTCACCTTTGAGGGTTGGAGCTCTGTAACAATCCTATAGTGTCATTGGGCTAATAGCATCTACTGAGTGAAACTGGGTGGTGGGAGGGCTTACTCCACCATTTCCCATGCTTATTTTCTGAATTTCAACATGCTCGCTGAATATCCTATGATAAACTCTATAGGGGCAATAAATCATTTGAAAAAATTCCAAACTTGTTTGGCTCTCAGAGCTTCAGCACTCATCCAACCAGGTAAGGGTTTGTAATCTTTATTGTACTTGTTAATTCCTCTAGTTACTACACTCAAAGTCTAATTCAAAAACCTTGGTTCTAGTGTGGTAGCTACAGGATCACTTTACAATGCTTCCCAGTAAGAAATTTATTCCCAATATTGGGCTTACGTCTCTCAGAAACCCAAGATTTGATTTTTATTAAGTAGTAATTTATTGAATGGGAATAGGTGAGGGTCTTCTTCTCTAAAACGGTACTTGGTATTTCCACAAAGCTACTTAAAATTTGTAGCAATTTTAGGACTCGATTTATGACACAAATTTAAAAGGAGAGGTTCCAATGATCTCATTCGTCTTTATCTGGAAGTGGTTTTCTCAAAGTTTAGCATATGGTTCTAGGAATACCAACTCTCATAAAATTAGTAACTTGGGTTAAGTTGGAGTCATGATATTGTCTTGTAATAGAATTCTTATTCCCATCTTAGTTACTAATCCTCTACTACATTATTCTTAGAAGTTGAAGTCTGTAGTTTCTAATATATCTTAATTCCAAAGACCTGCATGAAGTTACTTATGACGTGTATGTTATATATATATATATATATGGGTGGAAATGTCAAGTTGGGGTACACTTTTTGAGAATTGGCAGCGAAAAATTCATTATCACACCTTTTTCAGCCAAACTATTATATTGTTTAGTTGAATCACGAACTTTTTTTCGACCGAAGTATTTTTTTTTTCAACCCAACAATTAGACATAATGTTCAACTAAATATTTGAATGTTAAAGTTAACAACAGCTTGCAACAGATTGTTGGCGAGTTGGGGGAAAATTCAATGAGTTATATTTTTTCGCCGACAATTTTTCAACGACAGTTTTCAGTTGAGCATTTAGTTCAGTAAATTACACACACACACACACACACACACACACAGATATATATATCATATATATACTTATATATATATATAATATAGAATTAATTATAGATATAGATATAGATATAGATTTAGATATAGATATAGATAATAGATATAGATAGTAGATAAGATATCGAGGTCATGAGCCCATTGCAAATTTCTTTGTTTTTTCTTGCTAAACGTTATTTGCGTGTATTTTGAATCGCTCAATTACGTTGATGTTAGCATTTACATAGTGTTTAGCAGCCACATTGATTATTTTCTTTGCAACTTGGATATTTTTTTTTTTTTTTGGTTTTGTAGGTTTTCTCGACGTTGGAGAAGCACAACACTGGAGGAGTTTGACACTAAGGAGCTTGACTCTGGACAAGTTAAGCACCAAGGATTTTGGCTTTGGATGAGTTTGACACTATCTAGAAGTAACAATTATGACTTCTTTGCGCATGTAATCAATCCATCATGATTGCCAAAATAAGTCTCTCTAAAAAATGGTCCTCTTCTATCAAAAAAATGTTCATATTAATGCAACAGAAGATGTCCATATTAATATATAAATAATTTTCATATATTATATATTATATAATATAAATATATATATATTATATATATATATTATTCGATATGATTATAATACACACACCCAAAATGAGCCTTAATACATTTATGGTTTTTGCAGGTTTTTGTTTATCACTTTTTATTGGTTCTTGGATGTTATATTAATGCAACAAAAAGTTTATATATATATATTATATATATATATATATATAATATAATATATATATATAATCTTTTGTGCATAATATAACATCAAGAACCATAATAAAGTGATAAAGAAAACCCTCCAAAAACCATAAATGTATTAAGGCTCATTTTTGGTGTGTGTTATATTCTATTGACAACTAGTCGCACATCTGAGGGTGTCACAGGGAGGTCACAACTGCCCCTTTCTGAGGTTTTGAGGGGGGCAGTAACCCCCCTATATGGGGTCTTGGGAAACACCCTGGGAATTCTTTTTGGACCCTATATTAGGTGGGTGTACCTACCTATGGTTTTGTGCATGTGTTTTGCACATGGTTTTGGGCATGATGGTTTTTTGCCCATAGTATTTTGTAGATCTGGTCAAGGGAACTATGGTTATGTTCTAATCCAATGTTAGTATATTGGAGTTTTTTAATTCCTAGACATGTATATATATGTGTTGTAACATTGAAAGGAATATAATGAAAAATGAATCTGGTAGTCCCAATTTTGGGATCAAGGAGAAAATATTTGTGTATTTGTTGTGCATTTCTTGCCATCATATTCTTTTTGTTTTTAAGAACTCGTGTAATTTTTTTAATATTTTAAAACCTATATTTGGTATCAAAGTTGCTTCGGCTTCAAGGGGATGCCTTTGTTGCTGAGGGGTTTTGCTTGGGCCTATGGTAGACCCTATTCAGTGGGAGATCTAAGGGACCAATTCTTGCTGTGAAAGAAGATGGCGAGCAATGGAAAGACAGAGATCGAGATATTTAATCTTCAAATTTTTGAGTGATGGAATCTCAAGATGGAATATTTACTGGTGGATAAAGATCAGTGGTTCGCAATAGAACCGGGTACTAACCCGATGACAATGTCAGCAAAATATTGGTGATGTTGGATCAGAAGGCAAAGAGCACAATATGGTTGTGTATATGAAATTCAGTGTTACTGAATGTATCAAGGGAAGCTATGACAAAGGCTTTGTGGGACAAGTTAGGGACTTTGTAGCAATCCAAGTCCCTGGTGAACAAATTCTTCCTACAGAAAAAGTTGTATACCCTAAGAATGAAGGATGGAGACTCGATGACAGAGCATATGAATGCCTTTAATACTATGGTAATTTATTTGTTATCCATTTATATTAAAATTCCAAATGAAGATAAGTCATCAGTTTGTTGTGTTCTCTACCAGATTCATGGGATAGTCTGGTTGTTGCAATAGGTAGCGATACAACTACCTTTAAGTTTGGTGAAATAGTATCATCCTTTCTATTGGAGGAGATGATATGGAAAAATATATAGGGCCAGAATTGAGATGCCTTGCTTTTATGAGGACAGTCCCAAAATATAAACAAAAATAAGTTTGCGAGTGAGAGATCTAAATCTATAGGGAGATCTAAATCTCCAATAAAACCTGTAAAGGTGTGCTAGAAATGTGGAAAGAAAGTGCACTTCAAAAAGGACTGTAGATCTAAAGCTCCTGAGAAATGAAAGGGATCTAATGATGCTCCTTCTACATAGATGAAAACTGCCTCAAATGATGGTGGGCATGTGTACTTGGATTCTTCTTCAAATATACATGTAGATCATAAGGCATGGTTGATTGACTTAGGTGTATCCTTTCACTTCACTTCCCATAGGGAGTGTTTTTGTGAGTATGAGAAATGTAATGGTGGTGATGTATTCTTAAGGGATGATAGGAAGGCTAGTATCATTAGACACATAAAAGTCAAGCTGAAGTTGCAAGGTGGAAGGATTCAAACACTTCCGGGTGTTCTTCATATTCCTGCATTGGCCAAAAATCTAATTTATGTAAGAAAGATGGATGATCCAGGTGTGAAAATAGTGTTCAAGAAATACACATGAAAGATGGTTCAGGGAGCACTAGTATTGATTCGGGGTGTTTGGATTGGAACTCTATACAAACTTTTAGGTAGTACTATTATTAATGGGTACAACAGTTCTATGGTTCCTAAAAGTGGAGCAAAAAATCTAGTGGTCTTTCGAGAAAATATCATGTTATGGCATCAAAGGCTTGGACGTATTGGAGAGAGGTCCTTTCTATACTTCATGGTTATGATATGGTAGAAGGTATATCTAATTACTCTATGTATTTCAATTTCTATGAAAATTGTGTATATAGGAAGAAAAATCGGGTGAGTTTCCCCTCCAGTGCTAAGAGGGTGCAAGGAATATTAGAGCTTGTGCACAGTGATGTGTTTGGACATGTGTCAAAAAATCTAGCGGTATTTGGAGAAAAGATCATGTTATGGCATCTAAAGCTTGGACATATTGGAGAGAAGGTCCTTTGGATACTTCATGGTTATGATATGGTAGAAGGTATATCTAATTACTCTATGGATTTCAATTTCTATGAAAATTGTGTATATAGGAAGCAAAATTGGGTGAGTTTCCCCTCTAGTGCTAAGAGGGTGCAAGGAATATTAGAGCTTGTGCATAGTGATGTGTTTGGACCTGTGATAGTTTCATCACTAGGTAAATTTGTGTACTATGGATCATTTATAGATGAATTCTCGAGGAATACATGGATATATTTCCTCAGGGGGAAATCTGAACTCATTGACATCTTTAAAGAATTTAAAGCACTGGTGGAACACCGGATAGAGCAAATCTAGTGGTCTTTGGAGAAAAGATCATGTTATGGCATCAAAGGCTTGGACATATTGGAGCAAAAAATCTAGTGGAGAAAAAAATCTAGTGGTCTTTGGAGAAAAGATCATGTTATGGCATCAAAGGCTTGGACATATTGGAGAGAAGGTCCTTTGGATACTTCATGGTTATGATATGGTAGAAGGTATATATAATTACTCTATGGATTTAAATTTCTATGAAAATTGTGTATATAGAAGCAAAATCAGGTGAGTTTCCCCTCTAGTGCTAAGAGGGTGCAAGGAATATTAGAGCTTGTGTTGAGGACACATAGAGAAAAAGAGAAAGGTGTTCAGGACACATAATGGTGGAGAGTTACGCAAGAAGGAACTTGAAGAGTTATATAAGAAGTGTGGTATAGCATGGAAGAATACTACTCCATATGCACCTCAAAAAAACAGAGTTGCTGAAACAATGAATAGGGCATTGATGGAAAAGGCAATAAGCATGCTTAGTGGTGCTGGGTGAGGAAAAAAATTATGGGCAGCGGCAGTGGAGACTGTATGTTACCTGGTTAATAGATCACATTCATTAGGGTTGGAGGATAAGTCTCAACATGAGATATGTAATGGCAAGAAACCCTCTATTTCACATATGAGAGTATTTAGTTGTGATACATATGTACATGTTCCAAAGGAGAAAATAACCAAGCTGGATAGATAATCTAAAAGGTGCATCTTTATTGGGTATAAGGACAGTTTAAAATGTTATTAGCTTTCGAACCTACAAAAAAGGAAGGTTGTGTACAAATTAGATGTGGTGTTTAGAGAGGTGAAATATGTTATTAAACATGAAGTACTACCAAAGGAACCTTAGAAGATATACTTTGTGCTAAAGTGGGAAGAATCATACTCTATAACAAAAAAAGAATGAGAAGAAGAAGAGCGACAAACTCCAGTTGTGAGAAGATCATTTCAATGAGGAAGGAAGCTAGGGAGGTAATAGATTTAGAGGATGGAAAATATGGAAAGAGGCCATGGATGATGAAATGGCATCTCTTGACAAAAATGAGACTTCGGATCTGGTGGAGTTTCTAGCTAGAAGGGAATCCATTGGAAAAAAATGGGTGTTTATGAAAAATATGAATGCAAAAGGAAAGGTGGAGGAATACAATGCTTAGTTGATAGAAAAAGGTTATTCCTTGGTGCCAGGAATTTATTTTAATGATATTTTTTCTCCTGTTGCAATGGTAGCCTCTATTGGATTACTTTTATCTGTTGTTGGTGCTTTTGATTTTGAGGTAGAATAAATGGATGTGAAGACAACATTTCTTTAGAAGGATCTGGAAGAAGAGATCTACATGAAGAAACCTGAAGGGTCTGTGGTGAAGTGAAAGAAATAATCGGTATGTAGGTTAACAAAGTATCTCTATGGATTAAAACGGTTACCAAGGATGTGGTATCAGAAATTTGATACATTTATATGGGGACTTGGCTTCACCAAAAGAAAATCGGATCATTGTGTGTATTTTAAATTAATTGGTGACCGTGTTATTTATCTAGTCTTATATGTGGATGATATGTTGCTAATTGGAAATGACAAAAAAAATATCTAGGATTTGAAGATCCAATTGTCCTCCAAATCTGACATGAGATAAAATGAGATCGGAAAAATAGGAAGATCTGGTGAAACAATAGGAAGTATGTCAAGACAATACTACAAAGGTTTAATATGTAGGATAGTAAACTGGTGAAGGTCCCTATTCTTGTAGGTGTAAACTTATTTGTTGAACAGTGTCTCGAGACACAAGAAGAGGAAGAGGACATGTCCTGTGTTCCATACGCAAGTGTGGTCGGTAGTTTGATGTATGCAATGGTATGTACTACAACATACATTGCACGTGTAGTGGGAGAATTGAGCAGGTCTATGTCAAAATTAGGGGAGGATCATTGGACATTAGTAAAGTGGGTTTTCAGGTATTGTGTGGCACTAGTGATTATGGTTTACGCTACCAAGGAAGACTAGGATGAGACAGGGTTTTTGACACCCATGGCTTTGTTTATGTTGACCAAGTTGGAGATATGGATCGTCAAAGACCTACAAGTGGGTATGTCTTTAACCTATTTGGAGGTGCAGTCAGTTGGATGACCAAGAGATAATCTGTATTGAAACTTTCAACTACAAAGACAAAATACACGATAGTTTCTCATCCAAGCAAGGAAGAAATTTGGTTGCAAATATTGTGTTCAAGTATGGTATTAGTACAACAAGCTATAAGGATAAATTGTGGCAGCCAAAGTGCAATTTTCTGAGCAATGAACCCTAATTATCATTCAAATAGAAATCACATTAATGTTCAATATCACTTTGTGAGGCATATGGTTGAGTACAAAAAGATATTGTTGATAATGATGGACACTTTGAATTATGTGAAGATGAATTGACAAAGCCTATGAGCACTAAGAAGTTTCCTTGGTGTAGAGAAATAATGGGTGTTGCAGGGTTAGACCAATGACTAAGCTCTCCTGTGAACCCCTATGTGGAAAAGAAAACAACAAGTGGGAGAATGTTGGGTGTGTGTTATATTATTTCCATGACTAGTCACATGTGCAAGGGGGGTCACAGGGGGGTTTTAAGCGACTAGTATGCCCCCTATATGGGGTCCGAGGCAACACTCCGAGATTTTTTTCAACCCTATATTAGGTGGGAAAACCTATCGATGGTTTTTTGTATGGGGTTTGCACATGGTTTCAAACATGATGGTTTCATACCATTGGTATTTTTTAAATCTAGTTAAGGGAACTATGTTTATGTTCTAATCCAAGGTTAATGGATTGGGGTTTATGAATGCAACGACACACACACACACAGACACACACATATGTATGTATGTATTGTAAAATTGAAATAAATATAATGAAAAATCAATCTGGTAGGCTCGTTTTTGGGATCCAGGGTCAAATCTCTGTGTATTATTTTTTTGTTTCTCGCCATTATATATTTTTTATTTTTAAGAATTCGTTTGCAAGTAATTTTTGTACAGGGTTAAAACCTAGAGTTCTTCAGAAAGGGGATGGAGTGTAGCACTTACACATTACATTGTTTTGGAGTTAATGATGGTAAATAGTAACTTGTTAAAATGAAATATATCTAACATACTCATGATTATACCCAAGAAGAAATGGTTTCATATAAATTGAATAGATATACAATGTATAAAGGCCTAGCAGATGGAAAGGACGGATTTTGACTCGTGATGTTTGTCACTAAGCTCAGCCTTTATGCTCTATCAGTTAGTCATAGGTAAGCCTATATGATTGTTGGCTCTACCAAAGCTAGACCTTATGAGAGTATGGTCACAAGTTGCCTATTGTAGCAGGTCATAGGATATAGCCTACTAAACAATAGTGAAGGTTTTGAATCACAAATTCTCTAACTAATGCTATTATATAGTTTTAATATTATTATGGTTTTGCAGTGAGGCCTTGTTGGTTTTTAGAAAGAGATTAGTTTTTATGCTTCCATCACTAATATTGGTAAGCTCAAGTAGTCATCGAATAAATACTTTCACTTTACTCTCTTTCCTATTCTTATTTAACTGAGCCCTTATTATAATAGTTGGGCATAAAAGTTATAAACGGGATTAGAGAGAGATAGTCCATTCGAGAGATTCATAGAGAGAGATTTTAATTTGAGAAACCAACATGTAGGAAGCATTACACAAAGGACCTCAATTTTAATAAATTAGAGATATGAATTTATCCTAAACTTAGAACATGGAGAGCACCAATATTAATAGGGTTTGAGAAAAGACACTTGACACTTTTATTGATATTTTCACTCCTTTCTATTGGGTTGTGTTATATTCTTTCCACGACTAACCCACGTTGTGAACTAGGGGGTTAGAGGGCAGGCAAAGCCCCCCCTTCGTTGTAATGATTGTGCAGTGGGGGGGTCACAAGGGGGGTGGCATCCCCCCTTGTCTGAGGGGTTTGAGGGGGGTAGGTAGCCTTCCCCTCTATGGGGTCTGCCCCAGGAAATTTTTTTATGGACCCTATATTAGGATGGGCGAACCTACCTATGCTTTTCGGTCCATAGTTTTGGACGCGATGGTTTTCGATCCATGGTATTGGATGCTTCAACATGTATAAATATGTATTATAACATTGAAAGTAACATAATGAAAAATCAAGCTGGTAGTCACGGTTTTGGGATCCAGTGAGAAAATTTCTGTGTATATGTGTTTTATGTGTTATGCTCTCGCATTGTTTATTTTTCTGTGTTTTAGATTTTGTATACAGGTAATTTTTGTATGGGGTTAAAACCTACACTTTCATCACCCATGCAACATTCATCACCATCACTTCGCCTAGACTCTTCCCTATTTTCAATCACTCAGCTAGACTTCATAACTTCTTATAATTTTTCCATCTCTTTTGGAAGCCTTTGCTTGTTGAGATACTTGATGGGGTTCAAAACGGATGCCAATGCACAATATGTAAATTTAAATCAACCATCATATGATTTCCATTAAATATATTCACCACAAAATAATTCAAATAATAGAAAGCGAATTTTGAAAAACAAATCTGTCTCCAATTGCAATATTATTTCTATAATAAGTGTGCTCAAACTAATCAAGCAGTAATGACAACTGTTAGTATTTACAACCGAAAAAATACTTATCATACATCAGAGAAAGTTAATGTATGAACATAGAATAATATAATACTTGCATTACACTCCATGAGAAACAAGAAATTCTACGCATGAGAAATGAAGAAAATTTCAAGAAAAGATACAATTTTTAATTCTATGTTTGGAATGCTCAACTAGAAAGTTAGAGTTCTAGCAATAATTTCAATATATATAATGTGTTGAGGAATGACGACACACCAACTAACTTTCCAACCTAATGTATATAAGAAAATATAAGATAATTTTATTAATTTCCAAAAAAGGACCACAAAAATGGTCAAAGGGATTAAGATAATACATCCACTCACAATGAAGAAACACAGATGCATATTAGGAAGTTGAACTAAAATATTTGAATCAGAATGGGTGCATCTTCAATGGTTCATGAAGATGGAATTTTAAGTACCAAACAAGAATATCTTCATAAAAGTTCAGATTCAAATTGAGAAGGCCAAAATAATAAAAGGTTATATGAAAAATTAACTCCCCAAGGCTGTTAAGGTAATCTTGTAATATACAATGAAAATCTTAAAGTTATATTCTAATCACTTATATATATAATATAAGATATATATATATATATATTAGTTATACGGTGAGGATGGTGTAGCACTTCTTTATATGAATGTCTAAATTTCGCTTGTGTATTAACATATATCTCTATGCTTCAGATGATTCAAATAAAAAGGGGAGTCGTTTGCAATTTAGTTGGAAATTGGACTGAAAGCCTTTAGAAAAGGGAATAATCTACATAGAATTGATCCTAGTAGAGTACACAAGTAATAATCATGATATGAAATTCTTTCGTATTCATCACATTATAGATATAGGAACTATTTCCCACTGATTGGTAAACTTTATTCTATTTTTTAAAATTTCTCTTACAAAATAGACTGAATTATATTTTATGTTGGAGCTTTTCTATATTTATAAAATAGCCTCAATTAGTTTTCCTTTTAATGTTAAAATTATAAATACATTTTTTTAATAAATGTTTTTTTTATTTAAATTACTGAAAAAGTGTTGGCATCAACTAATACTAGTGGAAGAACTCATGATTTATCTTGAGCCTATATGTGGAAGAGCTATATGTAGGTTGCATCATGTTATTACAAATTATTATAAATCATAAGATTTGTTTCTTATTGATTTCAACTCTATCATCAATATGACTCAATTTAATATTAGATATATTCACCCCTTTTACAATGATATATTCACCTCTTTTCCCCTTCAGATATTCTATAGATAAGCCATAAGTGATCTATATTCACCTGTTTTCCCATATTCTATTAAATTTATTGAAGTGATAAGCCATACATGATCAGTGATATTTAAGTGATAAGCCATAATAACTCTCCAATTCACATTGTTTCCTTATTCGCTTGTCCTATTCATGAATAACATTCAATATGTAGGAATCTTGGTTGATGTTTTAATCCATGGATTTAGGAAAGAAAGCCAATGATATTATGCATATGAAAATTGTAATGTTTTTTAATCTTAATATTGAAGATAAATATAGGATTTTACATGGCGTTGTTGGTGTATTTCCTTTTTTTTCATGGTTGGTTATCATGTTCCTTTGGTTGTGGGTTGAGTTGCGAGTTCTTGGAAGCATTAGATGGAAAATCTCTCTAGAAGCCCTATAATAGCTTGGGTTGAGTTACTAGTTCTAGAAACCTTGGTTGGACAAATGATCTGGAAGTCCTTGGTGGGTGGAGTTACTAGTCCTCAAAGTGCTAGTTGGAAAAACGTTCTAGAAGCTCAACAATAGCTATAGGTTGAATTACTAGTCCTGGAAACCATGGTTGGAACAAATGCTCTATAGCCATCAAAAACATGGGTAGAGACCAATCTAGTGATGGTAAATCATTTTTGATTGTGAGGTGGAATAAAAGGTTAAGGGTTGAGGTGGTTTTGCCTCTAGAGGCCTTGGTTTGGTTTTGTTGGATTGTTTCCATGAGATCCCACATTCATGTTTGGAATATGCCATGGGGGTGATTAGCTGAAAGAAAGATTTGGTTTAGCTAATCTATGGTCGGGGGGTACATGGAAGTCCCACACCTAGTTTCATTTTTCATATGTTAATAAGAGCTTATTTCCTTTTTTATTTGATGGGTAAATATAGTTGTTCATATGTGATTATTATGGTTGTTATATCCATGTTATTTCTATTGGTTATACACTAGGTATGAGGATGTTTTATGTTAGGCTTGATGTATGGATCTCATCATGTTTTGATTTGCAAATGAAGAACCATTATGAGGCCCCTATGGTTAGATCTATTATTATGAATCTCAGATAAGTATGAGGCCCCTATGGTTAGATCTATTATTATGACCTGTAGATTGCATATTTGTGACGTGTTTGACGAATTTCTTGTCATGGCTAATAGGGGTCAAGTCAATTCATTGATCAACTGTTTGCATTAGCAATCTTGTTTCAATGTTATTTATCACTTTTGGAAGTTGCATGGAGTTCTAGGTAGTGGCCTGTGTCATGGCCATGAAAACGTGGCATATAATATGGGGTCACCAACACAAAACTACCTAAGAAAGGCCACAATGACATGGATGCCTTATTGTGGGAGAGACTAGAGGGTCCCAATCACATGCATGCCTTTTCATGGGAGTGACTAAGGATGTAGGGCAGTGGAAAGGAATGTTTCCTCAAGGGTTGGTCACCTAGAAGTGTTGGTTAGCTTTTGGAGGTTCTGTAGCATGTGCGGAAGGTTAGATTGGTCTTGTCATGTCGGTTCCACTTCCTTAACTTTACTTGGGGAGTTGAATCATATCATAGTAACTCTTCGTCACATGTTTACCTTGGTGGAATGATTAGCTTGGGTAAATGGGGGAGGAAGGTGTTACAAAGTGGTATCAAAGCATAGTTCACCCCTTAGACTAGATGAGTGGTTTGTGTTTGTAGTGCTTACATGTTGATTATGTATGTGTGCCTTATGCTTGTGGTCTATTTTCTTGTTGCATATGTATGGCATTGGTCATAATTGTGGTGGTGTCGCCATATGAGAAGTTGATCGTGTTGTTGTTGGATGTGGTCGTGATGAGTTCATGGGTTGTGAATTGGTCATGCAGGCAGTGTTTGTATCTTGTTATGAATACATTGGCATTGTGATAGTTATCATGCATGCGGTCAAGGTATATGCTTGTTATGGTCATGAATTCATGATTGGGTAATGGTTGAAATTATGTTTATCTATTGATATGATTATGATTATACATGTATTGTGTTAATCTGGTTGATCATGCAGATGAGATATCCTACCATGAACTACACTTAGAAACATTGCTTTGTTTATGATTCAGTTTAGCTGACATGATATATCTTGCAGGATGAGAAGATCAAAGATGACTAGTACAATGGTAGACTACAGTTCACAAGACTCTCCCTATGGATCAGATGAGGAGCATGGTGTTGAGCACTCTTTTTGACATAGCACAAACGTTGAGAGGTTTGAAGGCAAAAATAGGGAATTTCAAAGCATATAGTGACAAGATTATAAAGGCACAGGATAAATAAGCAGAAATTAATGAAATTATCCTTTATAGGTTTTTAAACTTGCAGAGATGGGGGCCACTTAGAATCAAGCATGGACAAGAGGATAAGACTAATGGGGTACATGGTTGGAGGTCACATGGTGGGCATGGATCAGATAGAGATGACATGATCATAGATGGAAGATTCTTGGATACACCTGATAGGTGAGGTATTGGACATGGACATTATTCTAGTTTTGGTTCATAAAGGTATCATGGTCATCATCGTTATCATCCTTATAGGAGGAGTGACATGGGATATTTTCCGAATCAATTCAAAAAAGGAAAGGCACCTACATTTGATGGGGAAATGAAGAATTCATATGATACTATAGAATAGTTTATTGTAATGAACAAGTTCTTTCAATTACATGATTACTTAGTGAACATGAAGGCCAAAATAGGTACATTGACTCTTAAAGGTAAAGCATATATTTGGCAGGAAGATGTAAATAATGTTAGGGGCATTCGAGAAGAGAAGTTGAGTTGGAGTGAGTTCAAGAGACTATTAAGGAAGAAGTATGTATTGGAGAGATATTATGATGATAGGGAAAATGAATTATATGAGTTGAATATGGGATCTGTGACCAATGAGGAGTACACTAGTAGATTTTTGGATTTATTGAGGTATGCACCTTACCTCAAGGAGAAAGCAAAAATTTAGAGATTCATCAGTGGGTTGTTAGTAGAATTTAAAGACAGGATCAAGTTTGATGAGCCTAAATCATTGGATTGAGCCAGATCTGACGACTCCTGTTCATTGTTGGTTTAAGCCTCCGATATGCCTTATTCACACTATTTATTCATCTTTTTGGGTCCCGATAGTGTTTTCCACCTTTTTTGAAGGTTTTCCTTTTGCGCTAGTTTTGAATATTTTTAAAGATTTTGAAGACTTAGAGGGCTTTTGTGACCCATTCTTAGGGAGTTATGCCTCTTTTTCCAAAAGAAAAAGGGCAGCTTCATTTTTTGATAACTTGTGCATCCTAAGTTAGTTTTTTCCCATTCAAGTTGTAGTAAATTCAGAATGAGATGATCTTCGTAATGGGGCTAGTTCCAAGAACTTCCTTGGACTTTCATTTTTCTTCTATGAGCAAAAATTAGACTTAGGTGCCTATCCAAAATCCATTTTGGATCATGCCTTCCCACTAAAAGAACTTTTGGTCTCCAAAAGACTGATATACTGATCTGAGCAGTACCTGAGAGTAAGAGCACCCTCTTCTTTTACCCTCCACAAACTTGCCTTGCATAGTGCCTCTAAGCCCATGTCTCTGACCACTTCCCTTCTTGGATGGGCTGGTCTTCCTGGGAAGAACTATCTTCCTCCTTGCCTTCCTCCAGAACTTCTGCTGAAATGGTCATAGAAGGTGGTTTGAACTTCTTTGCCTTGATCATTTATCTAAGGTGGCTCAAACAAATGTGAAGTTCATCTGCTCCACAAAACTTTCATTTGTATCTGTTTGACAAGTTGTCAACAAAAACGGCTAACTATCAATAGAAACACAAACAACAACTAGATGGCCTAAACTCTTGCTTCAACAAAAGAAACATATCACATAGCTTGTGAACACCTCCATGTCTTACATCTGCATACAAATGATGGACTAGATAAAAAGCGCACAAAACATGCCTTTTAAAAAATGACTGTTCAAGTCAAGCATGTAGAAAAAGACCATTAGGACTCTCTTTCAATAGATGAAATACTTCATTATTATCTCCATTTGGAGACCAAGTTAACTTTTCCCAAGTCAACATGTCATCACATGCATGTCAAAACAATCAACCTTGCAAGTTAATTACACATACATGTTCAAAAACAAGGAAATCATTAACATCCTTATGTCCATGCACATCATGCTCATGCATGCATTTCATCCTTCAAATTGCACTTAAGTACACTATACTTTCGAAGCTGAAATGAAATATAATGTAGATGCATCAATAGACATGAAATCTTAATCAGATAAGAACTCTACCCATTTCTTACCAATCCCTTTCAAAGGTACTACCTTTGTCTGCACATTAGCATCATCATGTGAATCATCCTAAGACACATAATTCATGGAATATTCCTTTCTATTTCTGCCATCTTATCTATCCACTTTCTTCAGCTTTTATGGAAGCATTGCTGGATTCAAAGTCCAGCATTTTGCAGCAAGATGTCCTTGCTTATGGCAGTAATTGCAACACATGTTCATCATCTTGGCAGCATGATTTGCCTTGCCCAATGGACCTTTGGCTTCTTGCTTGTTTTCCTTCAAAAGTTTCCTGTGTGTGGCCATTCTCGTCCAACATCTAGAAATATTATGGTTATTAAACCCACAAAAGGAACATTCAATTCTTTTCCCATACATATGTGGAAATTTAGCATGCTTTGCACAATAAAAGGAAAATGTTTAGAACTAGATTTATACCTTTCTCTTTCACCTTTATCGCCTTCATGAGGAGGTGAATCAAATGAAGAAGTGGCTCCCTTTGGAATCCCATCAATCTCTTCAAGGCTGTTAGAGTCTCCCCAATTCTCTGGTTCAAGTGTGTGCTTCCGAACACCAACATCCTACAAATGATTTTTCAAGCTATTACATTCCTCCTGAATACAACCTTCACACTCTGCAATGCAACCCCTTCTTGGAGTTGTTTCAATGGCATTCATGGTAGCTTTGGAAATCTCTCCATAAGACTCTCCATAGCCAAGACCCAAATACTTAGGCCTTTCCTCAATCATTATTGGCTCAACAATACCTTGTGCATGTCTACCCAAGCCTTTTCCTTCATATCCCATCTTGGACATTAGCTTGGAACCTACATCTCTAGAATGTTTTTCAAAAGAACCAATATACACATCCTTAGAGGAATTTGAAGACAATTTGGAATGGTTTACCTCTTCTTCAAGCTGATACTTGACTAAGGCTTCTTGGGCAACAAAGACCTGTGTATCCAACTCATGCATCCTTTCCAGGTTCATTTTTGCAAGATGAAGTTGCCTCTCCATTTCCTGTAATTTGTCAGCAAGCAACTGCTTATCTTGCTTCATGGAATTCAAATTCTCCCTAAGTCTATTGCCCTTCCTTCAATCCTCATACTTTTCTCTCACCATATCAATCATGGTGGTCAATTATTGCTTCGTGTCTTCATCAAAAAATCTTGTGAAGGAAGCAGAATTTGAGGACCCACTTGTAGAAGTTGCCATCATGCCCATGAACAAAAAAAACCTCAACAAGCTAAATAAAGAGCTTATTCAACAACATTTTTCAACAAACATCTTATGCTTTAGGGATTGCTTCGAGGTCCTTTGTGATAAGAAGAGTTCCTTCAACCCGTATTCATTCTTGTCTTTCCTGGATTGAGTTATCAATAGCTTTCCATTTACCTCTGCAAACTCAGAAAATAGTCAGTCTGCAACAAGCATACAATCAACCTCTGACTATTTAAACACCTTTCAAACAAGCAATCTTTACTCTTTCAATCAAGCATTTTGATATAACCTTCTTTGAAGGTGAGTTCAATCAATCTCAGGCTCTGATACCACCTGATCTAAAAATGGGGCTCTTAGGCTTCTTGTCTAGCTTACAAGAACCTCCCCCACTTCCAAAGCTTAAATATTCCCATGTCTTGTTGATTAACCAATGCGGAATTAAGAAATGCTTGAAAATATAGTTGTATGTTGATATTTGTTTTTAACTGATTATGATTTAAATTCTGTTGTTGTGCTGTAAGTTAATGTGCTCACACTAATATATGAATACATATAACAATAAATAAAGTAGTAGAGACAATGTAATAATAAAACACATGCAGAACAACAATATTAATTTGGAGTTCACCCAAAACTCTTAGGCTACATCTCCTTGAGCTCTAGTCAACTCGATTAGTCTCTCTAGGATTACGACAAGTCCTTTTACAAGCTCTTTGGCTCAACTCCACTAGTTTACACAGACTTCAGTGGACTTAGAACACCATCTTCTCCTTGGCTCTGAAGCTCTCGAATTTTTGGCTCTTGACTATGGGTCTTAGCTCTGGCTCCTAGCTCTAGCTCTTGTTTTTTGCTTCTACGTTTCTTGCTTATTCTATGTTTTAGCAGCAACTCTAGCATATGACCACAACCCTCTGTCTCTGACATCCAAGGCTTTTAAAGCCAATTGGCCCTTGCAAGTTCATTTTCCTTCTTGGACTCTCTGTCTTCCCAACCTCTGTCCACTTGAATCCCCCTCTGAGTGTTAACAATCATTACTAAATGCCTTCAGGGGAGGTGGCCACCTCTTCCGTAATGGAATGAACCATCATTGCACTGAAAAGCCCAAAAATGGTCATTTTCTGTTTACATAGAGAAACACTGTAAAACATAGGAAAATCCTCCAAAACACTATTCATCGAACTTCAAATATTCATAAATCTTCTTATAACTCCTATCAGGTCTTCCTGTATATCGGCATCACATCTCCATCGTTGATCTGGGAGATCCAGATCCAATAGCTATGGTTCATTTCAGGTGGCTCTATCGTACAGAGGTTAACCACTCGATAAGGGTGTTTTTCTCACTCCTTAGCTGGGACATGTGGTAGCCAGTGTATAGGATTGGGCGGAGCCCTACCCAAACCACTGTCTGCCTTTGGCCCACCCATAATTCCGCTTGTATCATGATTTCCATTTTAAATTTGAAATACATTAAACATTGGAAAATCCCGTAAAAATGGATTTAGATGGACTTGACATAATATATATTTTCATTCAAAAATCCCGTCGGGTCCGGTTTTCATCGCATTGACGCTTCCCTTCGTATTGGATTAATAAACTAAATACATAAAATACATAGAAATTTATCGTTTTATGGATCTCAAATTTTATGGAATAACATTTATAACTCTATCGGGTCCAGCTATCACATTGCGCATATTTATCTATATTTATATATTATATTAATTATTTATATAATAGTTGTTGCCCTATGTTGCTCCAATGCGATATTGCAATGCGACTTGTCACAATCACATATCACATAAGCCTGGGGTCTTTTCATATGGTATGGCCTATGCCAACTGCCGATTGCGATTCGCCGATTTTGGTGATCCCACCATCGCATCAGCCCAGTCCTATCATGTCTGCCTCTGACAGCCTCTGCTTGACACCACCGATTTCGATATGCTGATCAGATCTAGACCGTTGATAAGCCAAATCCAATGGCTCCTATTCATTGTTGGTTTAAGCCTTCGAGAGGCCTTATTTCCAATATTTCTTCATCTTTTTCGGTTAGGATAGTCTTTTTCGCCTTTTTTGATGGTTCTCCTTTTGCACTAGTTTTGAATATTTTTGAAGATTTTGAAGACTTACAGGGTTTTTAGGACCCATTCTTAGTGGGTTTTGCCTCTTTTTCCAAAGGAAAAAGGGCAGCTTCATTTTGTGATAACTTCTACATCCTAAGTCAGTTTTTTCCCATTCAAGTTGCAGTAGTTTCAGAATGAGGCGATCTATGCAATGGGGCTAGTTCCAAGAAATTCGTTGGAATTTCACTTTTCCTATGTGAGGAACACTTAGACTTAGGATCCTATCAAAAATCCATTTTGGATCAATGAGTTAAGATCATTCATGGTACTAGCAGGTTACTATAGGAGCTTCATCAAAAAATTCTCTCGGACTCCATATCCTATCACATCATTACACAAGAAAGGTAATAATTTTGAGTGGATAGAAGAATGTGCAACATGTTTTCAGCAGTAGAAGCAGTTGTTGACAAATGCTCCAGTTTTAAAGATTCAATCCAGAAAAAGATTTTGTGGTTTATACAAACGATTACAAGAGAGCAATTGGTGGAGTCCTTATGTAGGAAGGACATGTATTATGTTATGAATCACGGAAACTAAACCAGAAAAAGAAGAATTACCTAACACATGATTTTGAGTTGGAAGTGATGATCCATGCATTGAAAATGTGGAGGCACTATCTTCTTAGCATGAATTTCATCATGATGAGTGATCACAGTGGATTGAATTATCTATTTAACCAACCAAATATGAATTCCATACAAGCTATATGGTTGGACATGATCAATGAGTTTGAATTTGATATAAGGTATATTAAATGTAAAGAGAATAGGCTTACAGATGCTCTTAGCAGGAGGATACAAGTGAATCGTATAACAGCTATGAGCTCCTATGGGATATATCTACATGTTCAGACCTTGTGGGCAAAACAACAGGATGACAGGTATAGAGACTGTATGCATAGGTTACAATAGGGTACAGGTGATCAGGATGTGGAATATCATCTCATAGAATATGGTTTGATTAGACTTAGGGATAGTGTATATGTGTTAGATGACAATGAGCTCAAGAAACTTACCTTGATGGAATTTCATACCAATCCATATTTAGGTCACCCAATATATCAGAAGACATTGAAAATGGTGAAGAAGTTCTATTATTAGCCAAATTTGAAGAGGGAAGTAGTAGCATTCGTGGCTAAATGCTTAGATTTTCAACAAGTAAAAGAAGAGTGTAAGAATCCAAGTGGTGTACTATAGTTGATTTAGATTCTGAAGTGGAAATGGGAGGGCATTTCCATGGTCTTCATTAAATGTTTGTCAAGGAATTCTAGACAACATGACTATATTATGGTTGTGGTTGATAGGTTGACAAAGGTATTGCACTTCATTCCAATGGAGTCTACATATTCAACTAATGATGTAGTAGAGGTCTTCATCAGAGATGTAGTAAGGTTGCACGGTGCTTAGAAGAAAATTGTGCCAGACAGGGATGCCAAGCTCACTTCTTGATTCTAGAAAGAATTATTTGCAGGTTTGGGTACAGATTTGGCCTTCAGCACAATTTATCACCCGCATGTAGATATATAGACAAAGAGGGTCAATAGGATATTGGAGGACATGTTGAGAATGTATGTGATGCATCAACGGAAGAGACGGGAGGAGTACCTTCCATTAGCTGAGTTTTATTATAATAATGGTTACCAATAATCTCTAAGGATTAGTCTATTTGAGGCACTATATGGGCAGAGTTATAATACTCCCATTAGTTGGAGTAATCCAGTGAAAAAGGTGTTAATAAGACCAAACATGTTAGCAGAAATGGAAGAAGAAATGCAGGTAATTAAGATTAATATGAATGAAGAACTAAACAGACAAAAAATTTATGTAGATTAGGAAATGTTGTTTAAGAAGTTCCAAGTTGGGTAGCAGGTGTACTTGCACATCAAGCCCAAGAAGAGCTCCTTGACGATTATATCATGTGTCAACCTAACACCTTCGTTTTGTGGACCTTTCATTATTCATGAGAGGATTGGACTAGTAGCCTACTGAATTGCACTGTCTTTGATAGTGAAATTCCATGATGTTTTCCATGTTTCATTTCTTAAGAAGTATGTTAAATATGTTGACCATGTGATTGATTTGTCTGTATTACAGGTGGAACTAGAAGGAGAATTCCATCCCAAACCTCAATGCATTTTGCAAAAAGAGATGATCATGCTCTGAAACCGAGTAATCATGCAGGTTAAAGTGCAGTGGAAGCACTTTGGACCCAATGAAGATACGTGGGAGATGACTAATCGGATGTGAGCTATGTATCTGTCTCTATTAATTGTTTGAGTGAATGTTTTAGCATATTTTTTGGTCTGGTGTTTGGTATATGAATATATGTGTATGGATGTAAATACCACCACGAGTTGTGTTATAAAGCTCCAATAAGAGGTATGGATGTCATGTCATTATGGTTTTCATGTGGTTATCTTTCTCATGTTGGTTTTCTTTTCAGCAGGATGATGATTTTAAATACTAGAATGAGCTATGTTATAAAGCTCCACAAGCACTATGTTTTAATTTTAGCAATATTGTTTGTTGTAGGTGTCATTGACAACTGAGGACAATGTTCGCCTAATGGGGAGGGTTATGTAACAAACCTGGTCAAAAATCCATATAATAAAGTTAATAAAGGAAAAATAATAACCAATTTCATGGGACACGTATTCCAAGCTAAATGTTGGGCAAAAACATAGCGATGGGGATCACTTGTGATTAATTAATGACTATGAAAATTGCCAAAGGTAATGGAAAACACTATGGAAAGGAAAAGTAAGGTGAAAGGTCACATGTTGCATGTGAGAAGGAAAATGAAGGAAAATAATGGAAAATGAAATAAATAGAGGACTCATTAATTAAAAGGATTCTGAGGATTAGTTTGTACCCGTTTGTTAGTTCAGTTTTGGAACTTTGATTTTATATACTCTCTCTCACAGACTCTTGAATGCTTTGAGTTTCTTGGAGCACTCTTGGAGGAGTGTGGGATAGTTGGGATTTGAAAAAAAGGAAAATGAAGAGTAAGAAAGCATAAGATGACATTGGGATCAACAACTACATTAGTTTTTCTTGTATGTGCTATTAGTGTTTATTATTTCCAGTGATCAAATGTACTCTTTCCATGTGATTAATAGGGTCATTAAGTCAAATTGTTATATTTTCAAATAAATTTTCAAATAAAATTTGATACCTCTTGGTTGTCAAATGATTATTGGTTTTTGTCTAGGTCATCACTACTCCCTCCACTTGATCAAGATCATCCTCACTCATCATGGTCATGTCATCTCCTAGGTCATCAAAAGAGTTAATGTATCATCATATAGGCCATGATATACAATTCGCCTTTGATTATCATCATTATATCAATCATAAAAAGAAAAAAGAAAGTCATGTTCATAATTTGGGTCATCATCATGGGAGTAAGCAGCTTAGGGACAAAAATAATCAAGGTACCATTTCCTTGTGAAGAAATTATGTTGCAATACAATCACCTCATCATGTCATTTCTCAAAAGTACATGTGATGTCACACCATCAGCAAAGCAAAAATTTGAGTTTCAAGCTATTAAGATACCATCCAACTATTCAACAACTTCATTTCATCCTCCAATAGATTTTCTCCACCATTGTGCCTCATCTCAGCCATCAAAGCATCGATCTTCATCATCAAAACGCCTTGCCCATCATCTCGTTGTGTTTATGTTGCCTACATGTTGTGCTTCCAAACATTCATTTCGTTTTTTAGTTTGAAATTCAAAGAAATCAAGAAAGAAATTATTTCTCATTCAAGAAGTTTTCAACACTCCTAAACAAGTAGGTGAAATCCTTCAAAAAATGATGAAATCCTTCTCTTAGGGTTTTATACTACATTTTTAAGATCTCATGCTTTTTTCTTTCCTCCAAGGATAAAATCCCTATGTTTTATGGCTAAATGCCCTTGTATATACTTGATATACCCTCCCTAACCATTTCCCATACCTATTTTATCTCACCATTTCCCCCCTAAAACCCAAGCCCACACTGCATTTTTGTTGTGTTCCTGGGTTTTCCCTCTATTTTCTAGTTTTTCCCTTCCTTCCCTCTACCATTCTAAGAAATTTCAATATGCCTATGTCCCTAACATCTACCCCTACCCCCTAAATTTTCCCTAACTCCTATCCCCTCCATTTCCCTCCCTAAACTAGCTGCTCCGTTTTTCTTGTTTTGGAACCCTAAAGCCCTACCCTTTCCCTTATCAAACTAGAGTTTTCAATCAAGAAAAGACAACAACATGACTAGTGAAAAGAAGAAATAAAACCAGGGGGGATAGTTCTCAAGATATGAGCCAACTTGTACGCAGGAGATCAATGCTTCATAGTTCATCAAGAGGTCATTTAAACAAGTAGGTTGCTTAGGGTTTTGTGAGAAAGTATAAGAAGTGGGCTAGCATTAAAAGCTGACTAGTCTATTTTTCACAAATTTCAAGAGGAGCAAGACTACCGTAGCAAGGATGGACTTTTTGGTATTAATAGAAGTCATAACTTCAGCCATTGGAATCCCTAACCAAGGAGAAGCCCGGTTTAAGGGGATGGATTTGGACATAGAAAATTATAAAGTGTTCCTCAAACCACAATATAAGGAGGCTCCCTCTCATTTTCCCCCTTGTAGGCGATTATTAGATAAATATACTCCTTTCATGAAGATGATTATGAAATATTTCACTTGTGAAGGCAGGTTTATTAGGTTTTATCAGTATCACATAAGAGTTTTGATGCACTTCACTTCCATCAAACCAATAAACCTACCCAATTACTTGTTCAAAATCCTAGTTAAAATGACTTAGAAAGTGTAAACTAAAGGGAGAGATCATTAGGCAAGCTTGTTTCATCATGCTTTGGTCAAAGTCATATTTCTCCACCAACTCACACGGATCAACATGCCATGGGAGACCTTCTTGGAGGCAGTTGCTCTTTTGCCTGCCTCTAGTCATCCAAATAGTCACAACACTCCCTTAGAATCATATAAGCCATAGGAGATTGGCTCATCAAACAAGTCATCAGTCACAAAGACACCTAGAACAAAAATTTCAAAGACTTATAGTAGAGGTAAAGATGATACACCATTTCACAGTGAAGAACAAACATCTCTTGATTTAGACATTGTTGACCTACTAAAACATAATGAATACAAAACAGCTAAAGACATAATCAAAGAGAAAGAGGCACAAATCAGGGAACCCAAAGATGATCTTGCCAAGGAAAATTTCATGGTATCCTTCTTACAACAAGAGAATAGGTAGCTAAAACTAAACCTATTGTTGCCTAGCAAACCACAAGGGGATGATCCATCATCCAGCAAGGCTAATTTTTTGGTAAAGAAAGATATGGGTAATGCCATCACTAATGTGGAGAAGATAGAGGATAAAGACACATAGGTACAAATAGGGACAACAAGCGGAAAATCCTTCTCCTCCTCAAACCCTAAAAAACATAAATAAGACTATAGTTGCTGAAATTAAATAGAACAAGGAATATCGGTTTGAGAAGGTAAATGTGCACTTGGATGAGCTTTTTAAAAGTGAAAAGAGGGACACAACCATGCAGAGGCATATGGAAAGGCACTATTAAGCAAGAAACATGATTTCTATAGTTAAGGTCAAAAATATGAAGAGGAAACTCAAGAAGACCCTAAGAAAGCTCAAGAAGAGGGAAAACATGGATATACTAGTTGAGGCATCCTTAGTTGTGTGAGCCATGAAACAAAAATGCAAAAGGAGAGAATTTTGGGCAAATTTTGACAATTTTTTAGTGTTTTTGGTCATACAGGGAATACTAATGCATAAAAATGCAGCGTGAGCACATTGTGCTTCTTCCCAGAGGCTCCAATTGCAGAATGCTAAGCATATGAAGGTGTCTCTTGACTAGCACGTTTTAGAAATCCACTTTTTGTCTCTTGCCAACTCATGAATTTGTAGAAAAAAGTGAAAAACCATCAATGTTTCACCCTTTTTCCACTGTTTTGAGGCACATGATGTGTTTCCGGAGTGGCTATGGTAGAATGAGTTTTAAGGTGTGTTAGAGATGAGTTTTTGGTAATTTGAAGCTTTAGAGGTATAATAGACATCCTAAGCTACCTGTACCAACCTTCAGCTAAGCTCAGATATCCACCAAATTCCTTAAAACATCTTCCCAAAGTTCATTGCGCTTATGTTGTCACACGCTAGACTTCTATGGAAAAAGCATGTTTCTGAGTTGTCATGGTCAAGAGTCATATTTTGTCAATGAAGTTAGTCTTTTAATGATTTTAAATTTTGTAATTAAATAGTGTAGTGATGGTTAGAATTAATTTCCTTGTAAGCAGTGCTTTCAAAGATAAACTGAGTTAGTTAGTGTAAAAAGCGAATTGGTTTCTAATCTCCCTAGGTTTTTGCATGGTTGGAGAGAATCTTTTAATTAGTTCCTAGAAGGTAGGATTCAACCCCTGAGAGGGAGAATTAATGTTTTCATCCATATTTAGACTAAATGCAATCAAAAGAGGGGTTGCATACTTGTAGCTCAGTCTTTGAACTAGTGTACTGGACTATTGCAGAAATATAATAGAGAGTTGCAACTATTTTTATGGGATTCTTATGTTGTGGTTAAGAGATCTATTGTTCCTGTATTTCCTTATATATTTGATGATTAGATATTTTTATCAACCATATATATATATCCATATGCTTTGTCTCTTAAGAGTTGAAACATAAATCATTGTTTACTACTCTATTTTCAGTTAAGATAAGCATTTAAGTGTTTTTCTTCTAGATAAGTGAATTCATGCCTTTGCTCACTTAATTCCTGCTATATAGTCCTCACCACACTATAATGAAAAACCTTTTGAGTCACTGATTGCACCTACCTTGCCCCATCTTATGTCTTCAACTGACCTTTAGGATTACCTAACCTAGTTCTCTTTATCAAGAAAACCCTAATCAAACCCTATTGAACTTATACCTAGCCTAAAATCTTGATATTCTCTAGTCACTTTCATTGGCCATTAGGTTGATTTATAGAGAGCCCTCTCTTATTTGGTAAGGCTAGATACCAAGTCAAAAGTTGGTCTGAGGTTACCTTCTTCGCTTCCTTTCTCATCCTTGGGAAAACTCAGGAGTGCTAACATTTTGGCACCATTGCCGGGGAAATGAAAGGTCACATTTTCCCAGGGTCTAAATGAAAAGGATAAGATCTAATTTCTGATGATGGACAGTGATTATACATAGGACAGCTGAAATAATTCACCTAGTGACTCCAGATGAGTTTCAAATTTAATTTAAGGGCTCCATTGGAGGATGAACCTTACCAACAAAAATATGAAAAGACAATATGAAAGATCTGTTATTCAACTTGGAGTTTCATTTAATACTTCATGTTCTTTGCCATAAATTATTTCTTCTCTTTTCCTGAGAATTTCAAGAAGGTTTTCTAAAGTATAATGCATTTGAGAAAAGATCACAGACCTGCATTTGATTACTTTCCTTTGAATATTGTGAATACAAATTCTCCTTACACTTTTCATCTTGGTCAAGACCTTTCTTCCAAAACTTATGTTGATCACATTCAATTTGATGAGCCTCAAGAGATCAAGAATAATCTCACATATTCTATATATACTCCTATACCTTTTGAAATTCTAGATAGATACAAGCCTCTCATCTTACCTCCTATTCTCCATGACTTCCCTTAAATATATTATAAATACCTTCCCATGTTTGATGGAGAATATGGTAACATCACTGCTAAAAAACTCATTCAAAGTTTGGAAAATTTTCTCGACCTTTTTGAGGTTGAAGAAGATGATGTTAGCAACAAGATTCTTACATTATCTTTGCAAGGAAAAGCTAAGAAATGGTTCAAAAACTTTCCATATGCAAGGATTTTTTCTTTCCATCATTTTTTGAAATTCTTCCTTCATAAGTGGGTGATCAAGAGGAATCCTTCTATGGTTTTAGAATAATATAATCATTTGAAAATACATCTAGGAGAAACAGTGCAACACCTTTCCACCAGGTTTAATCAAGTGTACTATTCAATGCCTAATGATATAAAATCACCACCTAGTTTAGTTCTCTTACACTACCCAGATACCTTTGATCGGCAAATGGCATTTAAATTGAGAGAAAGGAACATTACAACACTAAAAGAAATGTAGGATAGTGCAACAAATGTAAAAGCTAACCTGCTGGTCAATAGGTCAAAGTTGAAGGCAAAAGAGAGGGAGAACATAGAGGAGCACCAAACATCTTCAGAAATGAAACTTGACATTTTGGTAAGCAAAATGGAATAAATGATGTAAAAGATCATCATTAGAGATGAACTTTTTGTTCAAAAACACCATGTACCACTTATTGTAGAAGAAGGAAAGGTTGTTCACTCCAAGCCACGTCTGAAGATGAAATACAAACTTAGCCTGTGGAGAAGCAATCGATTGATCCAATGTGTATGCTTGATGACATTACTTATATTGATGATTACCCAAGTATGATCACTATGATGATGACTATGCTGGTGAACTCGACGTTGACCTTTCAAATCAATCAATGACATGTTTTAGGGAAGAGGAAGTTTAGTTGAAGCAACTCAAATATAACAATCAACCTATGCATATCAATCATGACAACAATGAAGAAAATGCAGAAAGTTTTAAACTAGGTGAAAGCTATTTTCCCTTATGTTTCACTTCATTTCAATTTCTAAGAGAAAACATTCCCAAGATTAGAAATCAACATTATTTCAGTTTTGATATTGAGCAAGAAGAAGATAATGGACATCTTGATCGGGACTCCTTACTCTTGTATTTCTCCTCATTTGCAAAAGTAAGAGAAAACTATAAGGTTTCCAAGGAAGCAAATAAGCAAGTTGACAGCAGTTGGAAACCTTCTCCTAAATTTGTTCAGAAGTTTGTTTGTGATTTAGATCCCTTTTTCAGTCCACAATCACAGTTACCAAGCAACGTTTCGTTTGAAAGTGCAGCAAAAAGTGTGGAACATGAAGAGTTTATATAAGATCATGTAGTTTCATCAAAACCAATCCACGAAAGGTTACAACATCTTTCTCATATTTTCAATGATACAATAGAAAATTATATGGATGATGTTTGTATTCAAAAATCTCGTCCTTTAGTTAGCTGTGAGTTTGAAAATATGATTGATAAAGATTTATTTTGGCATCAACCTTCATTATCTTGTTCAACAAGAGTCTCATTACAAATCTAATGTGAAAATTTGCAGTCATATCAAGGAAATTACAAGCTAGAATTGCACGAGAGGATGAAAATGAAGGTTTATAGTTATGGTATAAAGATCACCTAGAGAAGAATTACAATTTGCTGGATATGCTAAACCTTAGTGCACATTTGTTTTAAGACCCTATTGCAAATTTGTTGCAGCCATATGGGAAGATGACTCTTCTTGTATATATGGATCATGAGTACATGTTCAGTCGACACTTGGAGTTGCCTATCTTTTGTTTTTTTTGCCTGCTCAAGGAAAGTGTGAGTAGGATTCAAATAAGTAGCCATTTGTCGGATTGGTTATACTAGAGGGATCATATCACATAATTGTATATATATCTTCAGTAGGTGGGCAGTAATCATTAGGATTTCAAGCTCGAGGTTGAGTCCCTAAGATCCCGATGATCTACTACCATATGTAAGTCAAGTCAAGTCAATTTTTGTTTTTCTATGTTTACTTAGTCAGTCATTTGAGTGTCAAGTGTTTTATTTTGACTCGATTGCCCAATGGATGAGGATACCTAGTCTACGTTGTTCTTGAAACCTCCTAAAGGAGCTTCCATCCCTAGTTGGAGCCAATGTTAGTGTCCATTAGGTCCAGTGATCAAATGTACTCTTCCCATGTGATTGATAGGGTCCTTAGGTCAAATTGTTGTATTTTCAAATAAAATTGGATACCTCTTGGATGTCAAATGGTCATTGGTTTCTGTCTAGGTCATTACTATCCCCTCCACTTGTGCAAGGTCATCATCACTCATCATGGTTATGTCATCATTTAGGTGTCATGGGTCATCAAATTAGTTATTGTATCATCATATAGGTCATGGTCTAGGATTCACCATTGATTGTTATCAGTATGTCAGTCATCAAAAGAAAAAAGAGAGTCATGTTCATTATTTGGGTCACCATCATGAGAGTTAGCAACTTAGGGACAAAAACAATCAAGGTACCACTTCCTTGTGAAGAAATCATGTTGTAGTATAATCACCTCATCATGTCATTTCTCAAAACTACATGTGATGTCACACTACCATCAAAGAAAAAATTCGAGTTTCAACGTATTCGAAGACCATCCTAGAATTCAAAAACTTCATTTCATCATCCAAGAGATATTTTCCAATGTTGTGCCTCATCTTAGCCATCAAAGCATCGATATTCATCATCAAAACACCTTTCCCATCAAAGTTTCATTTCTCTTGCTTGCACGTTGCGTTTCTAGACTTTTGTTGCGTTTTTGAGTTTGAAAGTCAAAGCAAGAAAGAAAAGGGTTATTTCTCATTCAAGAAGTTTTCAAGACTCCTAAACAAATAAGTGAACCATTCATCAGCCCTCTCATGTAGTGATATCCTTCAAAAAATAATGAGCTACCTCTCTTAGGGTTTATGTTGTGCTTTTAATATTTCATTGTTTTTTCCTTCTTCCAAGGATAAAATCCCTATAGTTTCAACTTAAAAACCCTTGTATACATTTGATGGAGCCTCGCCAACCATTTTCCATACCTGTTTTCCCTATCTAGCTATTCTTCCCCAAAAACACAAGCCCATGCTGTGTCTTTGCTACATTTTTGGGTTTTCCCTATGTTTTCCACTTTTCCCCTTCCTTCCCTATCTCGTTCTAAGAAATTTCACTACCCCTGTGTCCCTAACATCTACCCCTTCCCCATAAATTTTCCCTAGAATTTTCCCTAACTCTTATCCTCTCCATTTCCCTCCGTAAACTACCTGCTTAGTTTTTCATGTTTTGCAACCCTAAACCCCTACCCTTTCCCTTATCAAACTAGGCTTTTCAGTCAAGCAAAACCAACAGCATGGCAAGTGAAAATAAGAAATACAAAAAGGGGGGACAGGTCTCAAGATACGATCCAACACATATGTAAGAGACCAATGCTTCACAGTTCATCAACAGGTCATTTATACAAGTAGGTTACTTAGGGTTTTGTGAGAAAGTAGAAGAGGTGGGTTACCATTGTAAGTTGACTAGTCTATTTTCCACAAATTTCAACAGGAACAAGACCACCATAGCAGGGATGGACTTCTTGGTATCAATATAATTCATAGCTTTAGCCACTATAATATCGAACCAAGGAGACATATGGTTTAAGGGGATGGGTTTGGACATACAAAATTATAAAGTGTTCATGAAACCACAATATAAGGAGGCTCCTTCTCATATTTTCTATTGCTGGAAATTATTGGATAAATATAATCCTTTGATGAAGATGATTATAAAATATTTCACTTGTGAAGGCAGGTTTAGTAGGTTGTATCAGTATCACACAAGAGTTTTGATGCACTTCACTTCCATCAAACCACTAAACCTACCTAATTACTTGTTCAGAAGCTTGGTTAAAATGACTGAGAAAGTGAAAACTAAAGCCAGAGACCATCAGGCAAGCTTGCTTCATCATGCTTTGATCCAATTCATAGTTCTCCACCAGCTCACATAGATCAACATGCCATGGGATACCTTCTTGTAGGCAACTACTCTTTTGCCTGCCTCTATTTAGCCAAACATTCAGATCACTCCCTTAACATCATCTAAGCCACATGAGATTGGCTCATCAAACAAGCCATCGGTGACAAAGACACGTAGCACAGAAATTTCAAAGACTTATAGAAAAGGTAGAGATGCTACACTATTGCATAGTTAATAACAAGAATCTCTTTATTTTGACATGGTTAACCTAGTAGAAGACAATGATGACAAAGTAGTTGAAGACATAATAAAAGATAAAGAGGTACGGATCAGGGAGCTCGAAGATAAATTTTCCAAGGGAAATTTTATGGTATCCCTCTTACAACAAGAGAATAGGTAGCTCAAACTAAACCTATTGTTGCAAAGAAAACCACAAGGGGATTGTCCATCATCTAGCAAGGCAGATTTTGTGATAGAGAAAGATAAGGGTAAGGTCATTATTGATGTGGAGAAGATACAAGATAAAGACACATAGGTATAGCCAAGGAGGCCTACAACTAGACACATGATCAAATAGGGATAACAAGCAGAAAATCCTTCTCCTCATCAAACCCTAAAAAACATAAATAACACCATAGTTGCTGAAATTGAAGAGAACAAGGAATATTGGGTTGAGAAGGTAAATGTGCACATGGAGAATCTGTTGAAAAAGGAAAATAGGGACACCACCATGCAGAGGCATATGGCAAGGCACTATTATGCAAGAAACATGATTTCTAGAGTTAAGGTAAAAAATATGAAGAAGAAACTCAAGAAGACCCTAAGCAAGTTCAAGAAGAGGGACAATCTGGATCTACTAGTTGAGGCATCCTTAGTTGTTTGAGCCATGACAAAAAAATGAAAAAGGAGGGAATTTTGGGCAAATTTTGACATTTGAGATTTTTTGGTCATATAGGCAATACTAGTGCACGGAAAAGTAGCGTAAGAACGTTTTGCTTTTTCTTAGAGGCTCGAAATGAAGAATGGTAAGCATGTTGTTATGAAGAATTTGGTATCTACAGATAAATACTAATTCCCTAAATTGCTATTTCTAGAATAATGGTTTAAATCACTTAAACCTTTTTCTATAAATAATAGATAATGCAAAGATAATTAGAGGACCTACTTATACTTTCACTTTCCTCTTTCCTCCTTTGAATCGATCCTGTCGTTCCTCCCCGTACTTAATGCAGAAAGTCTCATTGTAGATTAAACTAACTATGCACTGTACTAAAGAAAAATACTTAATCTACTTCTACTCTCAAACTTGCAAAAGCTTAATCGATTTGAGCAAGATCAAACAGAACACATATAACAGAGAGGAAGAATCAATCACACATGAAACACATAAGAATAGTCTAGGGAAAGCCTCAGCTAAAAACCCTGTTATCTATATTATCATACAAGTGGAAATATCTCAGGATTACACAAAGCTTTAGCTCTCACAACTATCCAGTGCTCAATACAATCCCTCTCTACTCATAGATAGACCAGACAACTCATATGTCTTTCCGTCTGTCCTCCAAGCCTCATATTTCCTTGTGTTGTTTTCCCTAGGTGTTCCTGTTGTAACCTTGTGTGAAACTGATCTCACAAACTACTCCAACACATGGTAAAACTACGCAATCCTCAAGGAATGAATTCCTTCTGCAAGCAAGATATTTTCTTATAGGAAAATTCTTGCAACTAATAGTACATTGTCCTTGCCTTTAATCTCAACTGGGTCTTTTTCTGAACTGACATGCATGAGTTATTTATGAGAGAATATTCAATTATCCAGAGTACACCAGTTTCATGCATGCATGAATTAACTGACTGAACTTGCAATCAGTTCCACAAATTGATTGGAACTAATCTAAATGGACTTATCTCAGTTAACTGAGCTAACCAATTAAAACTCAAATACAATTCATCCTTATCTCCTTAATTGAGGGATAACTTCCTCAATCAAAGGGATAACTGTTGCATGACTTCACAAAGACTTCATGTTTGAATTTCTCCCACTAATTAACTCACGATGAATTGATTAATTATTTTTCAAATAGCTCATGAGACTAAATTTGAATTTTAATTCAAGGACAAATTAAAATTGGAATATCCTAAAATGATAATTTTAGCATTTATATTTTTATCATTTCGTGTTTCTATTTTCAACACTTAACATGCTTGAGAAGTACCTGTAAACATCAACATAAGACAAAGAACCAATCAAAGTAAAATATCTATTGATTACAAGTAAATGGAATCAGATACGTTCACACATATAAGCATCATATATCAAGATATGCATATGGAAAAAGGTGCAAATAATTTATTGAATAGAAGGAAGAACTACAACCTTGAAGCCTAATTCGAAGCCACTTCTCTAGCGTCGATTCCATCCACATCACATTATAAGCATGACAATTCACTAGCATAACAACACTTACAAGAGTCTCAATTCTCAAACTAACATTATCTCTTTACAATTCATCAAATTCCAGCCCTTGATCACTTAGATGAGCGCTTAATTTATAGAAAGATGGAGGAGGTTTTGTCATCAATGAGGGTATTGAATGTCCTTCCATACTTAGAATTAGTTCCATGGAGGAAGGGATGAGAGGATAAGAGGTTTCTTAACTCATTCCTCATCCATTTTTGAGATCATAGGAGATGATAAGTGTGGAAATCTTCTAGAAGGATCCAAAAGATAAGAATATTCCCCAAACCCTATGTGAATTTCTCTCAAACTTGCCCAGCATAGGTCAAAGAGGGCCTAAGTGCTCTGCAGAGCACTCTGGCATCAACTTAACTCCTCTGCAATGCACCCTTGCATGGGCCTACCTGTGTTGGTCCTTCTAGAGGTCATTTCAGGATGTCTTCAGGCCCTGAAACTGTCCGGGAACGAAGTATTCAAAAGGTTGACTTGTTTAGGGCATGTAGCAACTAAAATTAGGGTTTGCTGAGCCCTAAAACCCTGATCTAGATGATGGGAGTGATATGCCCAAATGGATTTGTAGCAATTTCCCCCTAAAGCATGAAGTCGAAAAATGTTAATGTCGAGTGATATGCTTTATGATGTAATGAGGAGGTTCCGGAGTGGTTGGTGACCTACATCTATTACAATACATTATATCATGATATTTTTATTTTTTCTCATGAATTTTTGAGGGAAGGCATACCCATGCTCAGCATATAAACTTTCATTACAAGTACATAGATATTGGTCTACAAATATAGACCCGTGATCGAAATGGCCATCAATGTAAAGCCATTATCTGGATGATTTGGTACATTTCTTGAAATCACAGCCTGGATGGACGAAACTAGATCGAGGTATTCTATCTCATTCAATAATTCCCTAAAGTATGAGTCTAACCATGTGAATATGTGATATGAAGTTGAACATGGGAAGACATTGTCTAATTACCAGCCAATGATGTAAGTTGTTAACAAATGCGAGAGAAATCACCGATAATGATAATGATCCTCAAGGTACTCCAGTACATTCTGCATGGTGTCAATAGATGTTTTGATGTCAAACACAATATAGATTCTTTCGATCAAAGGTTAGTGATGTCAACCTATCACCGGAAGCGAGAAACTTGTCATTGATGCATGTAAACCTGAAGGTACTCAAAGGGTGTTTCTAAGTCAACTTCTTGGATAATGTGCTGATGTTGACAAGAAGCGATTTGTTGCAAGAGGGCCTTGATGTATCCCACATCAATGACATGAAATGAGTGTAATGATTCTGGAGATAGAATTTGGCTGACGACACAAGGTTCAGGAATGGCGATCATGAAAATGAAGGTTTGTGGTATTGAAAAGGATGAATTTTAACTAAATGACTTCTCTTGAACATGTTGACAACACTGAAATGAATTGGTAGCATTCATAGGGTGATAAAGTGATTGATGGTATGACAGACCAACAATATGATAACCATAAAGCTGATAACCCAACCCAAATAACCATGGTGATGAAGTGAAAGTGTCATGTTCAAGAGCGACCTGCTACCAAAAGTGGTTTACCCCTTTTTCCAATTTCCCCATTCATTGGTCACCAGTACCTCTTTAGTTTTATCAAGCTTGAGGAGGATAACATATACGTGTTGTATAGTTCCACCCTTCAGGTGAATCCATCACTATGTGATGTTTTAACGAGTCTAGTGAAGATGAAACTCAGCCTTGTCATGATTGACAAGTTCATCACTATTTGATGTTTTAACAAGTTTAACGATAAAGATAGCTCGGTCCTTTTCATGTTCAGAGAGTTTGAAAAGGGACAAAAATAAAACTCCACAAGTTTTTTTTTTATAGATTTGTCTCTCAAGCCTGAAAAAGAATAAAACAAAATGAGAGAGAACCTATTGACCATGTTCGGTCAATGTGTTCATTTTTCGTAAATAATCTATCTCAGTCCGAAAAATGGTTAAACTTATACTGAGTAGATGTCATTTCCAATCCATTAACGAGATGAAAAGCACAAGTACTCAATGATATTTTCATATTTACAGATTATAAAAAGAGCTTAAAGAGGACCCTAAGGGGGTTCCTTTTTTTATGTTTAACAAAGCTCGAAAAAGAGATAAAAGTATGTTGTGTCGTCAAAGATGCAATTTATAATCGAGCACATCAAATTCTATAAGTCAATTGTAAAACCTACTCAGAACACCACCAAATGGATAAAACATACCTATTTCATGAGTAAAAAATAGGTAAATACTAAAGTTTATTCAATTAATTAACATGAAATAAACATAAAACAAGTATTTACCATGTCATTTTTACCATTTGATATTTACTATTTAGTTTTGTGCTTTGGGAAAGTTTTTTACCTCAAACTTTAGTAGCTAATTGTAAGAGATATGTGGACCATTTCTCATGCCGTCGAGAACAGGTAGGATATCTACCCCTCCTCTTTCTTTTCATGTCATTCTTTTATTGTTTCATGCAAGTTTTAGGTTTTTTTGGGGCCTCTAGGGTTAGATTTTTTTTCCCTGGGATCAACACAATATTGCATGTCAAAAACTACGCTGAAGAGCACCCAAATAGAAGGCTTCCTGCTTTGCAGTGCACTATCTCTTTGCCCGAGTTGTGCTGGGTGAGTTTCCCAAACTTGTTTCACCCATTTGCTCCAAAATTTGTCTTGTTCTTTTGCATTGAAAGGATCCTAATGAAGATCATGGTTTGATTTCATACATTCATTGGATCAGAATGACTATTACTTGGAAAGAAAGAGAGCAGGAAGAACAAGACATTATTTCCCTAAATAATCTGAGTACAGTTGAGGCCCTCAAAAACTATGGGTTGCTCAAATACATCAGGTTGTCCAGAATGAGGAAACAAATAGAACTATTGTAGTTCCTAGTTCATGCATGGGATCCGACAGACTAAACTTTTCACATAGGGGAAAAAGTGGTCCCTAATATGATAGATGATTTTTACTTTCTCACTGGGCTATCGAGGTGAGGTGCCCCCATCTCACTTTCAAGATTTCCTCGTGGAGGTGAATCAGTGAGAGATTACATTTGATAGTTTTGTCGGCTAGGTACACCGCCTAGCAAAGATGGGAAAATAAACATCAAGGATGTAATTTATTTGCCTTTGAGAACTATCCTTTTCACTATCACAAAGTTGGATGGAAGTGTGACACTTCATCTAGCAAACAGATCATATATGCAGTATGCACTAGAGTGTCTTGAGCCAAAAGTATTCATCTGGTGTGAGGTCATGCTTTCTTCCTTGAAAGAACAACTAACCAAGGTAAAAAGTGGTAAGGCAAATAATTTTTTCTATGCTTTAATCTTAATTTTTTTTTCCTTAGAAAGAATTCCATTGCTGCAACCACAACATGTAACACTGGGTGTATTTGGTCCTAGAGATCCACAGTTGCAAAGGTGGGTCAACTTGATGGCTAGACATGTGGGTCAGTCAACAATGATTTTTTCCATTACATTTTTCAGTTAGCTCGATCGAAAACACATTTTCATTGAGGAGCATCCTACTCAGGGATGGATTTTTGTGGAGATCTAGATTTGATTCTACTAGTGCGCACTCAATGGGGTGCTATAGGTAAATGTTTGACCAAAATGTTCTTTGATTTTTAAGTTTCTACATGTTTTTGTGTTTTGATGTTACAAACTAAACTAAAATTGTTCTCATGCATGCATATGTGGGTACTATTCGACCTATGAGGCACCAAGAAGTGGAAGGTGGAGCTAGCGAGGAGAAACATTGGGAGAGCAATCCTTTGGGATTTGGATTTTGCCGAGACCTTGGCAGAGTTGCACGATCATCTGGACGGATTAATCCTTGGTATTATGGATGTTCAGATCAAGGAGTCACCTATGAGGCTGCAATGACATACTATTGGTGTTCTAGGCCATTGGATGTGTCTCTTACACATGATAGCTCAGGCTGTGACCTGTTATCATGAGCATCACTAGGTCTACTTAGGATGTTTTTGCATGCATTTTGAGTTTTTAGGTTAGATGACCAAACATGTCTTGGACACAAATTTTGTAAAAACTTTTATAACATCTATCTATTTTTACTTTCAGATTTTTTGTATGTATGCGTGTATGAAATCCTATTCTACTAATGATGTAAACTGAAAAGTTTACTTTTAAATGTGTCGCAAATGTCGATTTAACACATAGTTTGCTAATGAGTCGGTCAATGTGTTAGCATTTCTAGAAATATGTTGATATTGATGTACTTAAAATGTATTTCCAAAAGACAAAATCTAAGGAACATATGAAGAATTGTTGGATTTCGGACAATATAAATGTTTGTTAATTGTAGTACAACGAGTCGTGAATCCAGCCTAATGATGATTTGGCGGATGCCAAGTGAAATGGCATCAAAGAGAATTTCGATCAATGTGCTATACTTAGCCATATTGTTCGTTAATCGGCCAATACAAATCCCTTGAAAACTTAGTAACTCCGCACTTGGAGCAAAAATAGCCCATGCTGCAGAAGATAGGTTTTGTGTACTAAGACTAGCACCATCAATGTAACCAACAAATGGTTCCAAAGATTTTGACATCTGTAACAAATGAAAAGAAGATTACTTAACCACATAAAATACTATAAACGACACACTGACACACACACACATGTAATTAAAGCATATATACAATGATTTTTTACTACACTCAATTAAACATAGTAACATTTGAGATGCAACCCATTTCGGGACTGTGACAACGAAATTCCATCATAACCCACCAACTCATAGGCTCCTTTTGCCAAAAAACGCTTAACAATATAACGACCCATCCAAAGTGGTTCAAATTTTCCTGCTCCAAGTTTATCAACTTCGTAATCATAAAGCAAGACTAGGTCTCCTTCTAAGAAAAGGCGAGGCTTGACATTTCTGTCATATTGCGCCTTGATTCATTTCTTATGCGCTTCGTTAACCAATGCGCCTTCACAACTGGTTTCATCTAGATGGATAAGTTCCAAGAAGCACACTTCTTCTTCAGAAGTGTCGGGTAACACGTGAATCGCGAGTTTGAGAGATGAAATTTCTCATTGTATCGGCAAGATTGCTTCTAGACTATACACCAATAGAAAGGGTGTGAATCCAGTTGCATTTCTCACCAAGGTTCGATATGCCCACAAGGAAGATTATAGAATTAAATGCCAGTTTAATTTATGAACCCCTATCATTATTTGAAGCATTTGCATCAAGACGTTGTTGATGGCCTCAGCTTGTCCATTCCCTTGCAGATAATAAGAGGTAGAACTATCATGTGAATGTCCTAACTTAGTAGTCAACTCGGCCATCATGTGATTGTAAAACTGCCACCCATGATCTTTGACTATAGCCTATGGTACATCGAATGAGGCAACCACATGGCTGAAAAAGAAAAGAGTAGTCATTTCACCACTATTGTTTAATGTTGGCATTGCCTCAGCCCATCTGGTAAAATATTCAACGATGACTATAATGTACCCATACTCTCTGGCCGAGGTGGGGTTACATGTGATGAAGTCAATGCCCCGTTTACTGAATGGTCCAACAACAATGATAAGATGCAATGGTGCAGGTGGTAATCTAGCTTTACGGTCATAGATCTAGCATGTGTGACAACTTCTGATGGAAATTATGCAATCTTTTAATATACTAGGCCACAAGTAACGAGCAGAGAGAATTTTCTATGTGGTAGCATAGCCAGATAAGTGTCCACCACAAGCACCTGAATGGAAATCTTTTAAAACTTTCTTGGCTTCCTCATGAGTGAGGCACCTTCGTAAAATCGTATCAATACCATGACGATAAAGAGTATTGCCAACGATTAGATAATCTTTGGCTTGGTATCAGATACATCATTGTTGTGAGTGAGACTTATCTGGTCTGAAATTTTAGGTTTGGAGATAAATCAATATATCTCCATACCACGTGTCAAATGATGAAATCAGGAATAAAGACTCATTCAGAATTGATGGTTCTGATGTTGAACAGATGATGTTCAAGGAATATTGCAAAGTAACTCAACGAAACTAGAGATTTCTTTGATTCAGACTTTATCAATTCCATATCAAACTCCAACAAAATGACTATCCATTTTGAGTATTTTCCCCCTAGCAATTAACGTGACAAAGCATATGTCATAGGCTTGCAATCTGAAATGACAATGGTCTTTCGAAGCAGGATATAATGACGAAATCTATGTACTACTTGAATAACTGCCAAAGCTAGTTTCTCAACATAAGATTATTTACTTTCTGTATCATTGAGATTATGCTCAAATAATATATTGGATGTTCAATCACATCTTCCTCTTGGACTAAAACCATTCCAATGGTTGTATCAGCAATGGAAAGATATAGGAAGTAGTTGTTTTGATAATTTGAGGAATACATTAATGAGGCTCTAATCAAGGTATCTTTAAGAGAATCAAATAAGTTTTTTGCAACCTAGTCCCAATGGAAGGGTATCCCCTTTTTCAATAAATGAGTAAATCATTTAGCCATTTCAGCGTAATCAGGATTGAGCCTCCTCAGAAAGTTAGCCTTCCCTTGGAGTCTCTATAACTATAGTAGATTAGAAGGTGGAGGAAAATCAAGGATTGCCTGAACCTTAAGTTGATTTAGTCAAATTCCCTCCTTAGACACTACGAAACCAAGAAATCGACCAAAAACAACACAAAACATACATTTGTGTGGATTGAGTCGTATTTTGTAGTGTCAACACTGTAAAAATATAGTTCTCAAATGCTGCGAGTGATCAAACCACTTTCATGAATGAGCAGGTAAATCATCAAGGTAAGGTTGAAAAATATGTTTGATGTCATGGAAGGCATAATTCATTACCCTCTCAAATGTGGCCCTTGCATTCTTCAAGCCAAATGGGAGTTTCCGATAAGTGAATGTGTCCCATGGACAAATAAAAGAAGTTTTAGATTAGTCTTGTGGGCAGATAATAACTTGATTGTAGTCGGAAAAGCCATCCATAAACGAGAGTATTCTGCATCCGGCACATTCATCAATAATATGGTTGAGAAAGGGAGTAGGATAATTGTATTTTGGACAAGCCTGATTAACCTCCCTATAATCAATGCAAACTCGTATTGTCCCTTGTTTCTTCATGATAGGAACAATATTAGAAACCCAATCAGTAAGGGGAACATGGTAAAGTTTTTCAACTTCCACCTTAATGGCAACAACCTTCTTTGGATTAACAAGTTGAAGGTGCTATCGTACTAGTTTGATATCAAGATACATTTTGATTTCATGTTCATCTATACTAGAGTCAATTTCTAGAATCTCCTTGTATGACCATGCAAATATACCCTGAAATTCACGAAAGAGAGCACGATAAATATCAAGTTCTGATGAAGAACAAGATTTTCCAACATGAATGTTTTCTACAACATTAGGTTTGGTCAAAATAATTACAGAAATGGTTTCTTCAATATTTGACAAGTTTCGCTTGGAATCTGTTGTATCTATGAAAAAGGAATTCGAAAGGAAATCAATAACTGAAGGGTGATTAAGTTCATTTGAATAATCTTTGATGCAATTTGGAAGATGGGAATGATGAAGATAATCCTCCCATGGTTCACTTTCCATCATCATTGATTGGACGATTCCTTCACCAGTAGGAAATATACGTGAAACAGGATCGAAAGAAGTACAAAATTCTAATGAAGGATCTACCCATGCAATTGATGAAAATGGATTTGGGTTCGTCGCGCAAGCTAGAAAAATTGATTGATATGCAAGTTCAATAGGGCTTAGTGGCATGATTTCATTATTACTATCAACTTCAAAACTATTGGTAATCCTCCTTAAGTCAAATGAAGTGGAAAGTATCATGTTGCAAGTCTCAACTTTTGCCACTTCCACCAAATTTGATGGTGGTGGTAGTGAAAATAGTACCCATTAGGGAAGAGTCTTTAAAGAGACATACACCAATGTTTTGGAGAGATAGCGGGGGTCTATGTACTAACGGAATGCTTCTAGTAACCTGCAAACTAGAGGAGAAGAACGTGAGTTGGTCGATAATTGTGATTCCACCTTTACGAGGAAATGCAATCATATGAAAGTATGTTGAAACCATGGCAGCCATGGCATAAAAACATAGTCTTCCTAGTAAAATGTTGTAGTCAAGGGTTCCATCAACTACCTCAACTTCAACCGTTACTGTTTCCCCCCTAGTTCAATTTGCAGATTACTCAATATTCCATAAGGTGTATATGTGTGGCCGTCAAAAGCTTTTAATGTTGTTAGTGAATGTGACAAAGGTGGTAAGCCAAGTGTTTTCCAGAAACTCATAGACATTATACAAGTAGATGCCCCCTCATCAATAATGGTTCAATCAACAAGTTTATTCAAGGCATTTACTTGAATCAGAAATGCTAATTGTGCTAGTAACTGTGGCATATAACTCGCATGGTTGAAAACCACTAGATTGGAATCAGTTGGATTGATTCCACCAAGTGCTGACAACAAAGCCTACTTTTGGGAGGGACAATTCGGAGGTACCTCAAGCGTAGACATAATAGAAGATGACTGAGCCAAATCTTCTACTATATTATAATTTTGTGTATCTCAAGTTTTAGGGTTAAATGTCAATTTGTGTACAACTCCCTTAGGCGGTTTTATTGTTAACTCTAGTGCAATAAGAGCTAGAATACGATCATTTGAAGTTGTAGTCAAAGGGTTAGGTCAATCAACCTGGTTATTCGATGATGATGATTGATTTCCATAATCTTTACTTTGCGTTGACACCAAAACATCATCTTTCTTCTTAGAGGTAGATAACATAAGCACTTGAGAAGTCAAAGCTTGGTCTGTAGCCACCAAATTTGTCTCCGGTTTGGAAAAGGATCAATCAATACTGCAGATCTATTGGAAGTCTTCAGAAGCTTTGAGACTTCCTATCGATGAGGACAATCTCACGAAAAATTCTCATTGTTACAGATCAAACATGGGAACGAGGTTTCCTAGCGAAAGAAGAGGAATCAAATGATCTCTCTTTAGGGCAGTTACTTTGTTTCTTCTTGTTTTTTGCCTTTTTCTTACCTCCTAGTTGCTTTTCATTCTTTCCTTTGTCAGATGACATGGCATTGATTTCAGAGGTAAGAGTGTTATGAGGTACATTTTTAGTTTGATTGGTAATGGCAAGTGTTTGACCAAATGGTCTACCTGCCATTTGTGTGCATAAAGAACCAATCACACCATCATTGGTGTGAGAGTCCTTACTCGATGGTGGAGGAGGAACGGTGAAAGCTAGTCAGGGTGCATTCGGAATCTTGTCATAGAGCATGCCATACTATATATAAATCAAGTCGAAATATTGGGCATGAGAAATTACTTTCTCTTCTCTTACAACTCCACCTTTCACCACATCCTCAGTGATGGATGGAAGCAAGGATTTTATAAACCACTCAGCCAGAAGGTTATGAGGGACAAAAGTTTTAACCATGCAATGACGATGATGCAACTCATGAATATGATTAGAGATATGAGTAGCAGTAGTCTATTTAAAGTTGGATAATAGTTTTGTTCCAATCTCATATGATATGGGTAACTGGAAGTGGGTTAAAAATGTGGTAGCTAAGGTAGTGATGTTATCAAAAGAAGCTCGTGCTAATTCGGTGTACCACTTTGTAGCCGGACCAGTAAGCATTGTCTGGAAAAGAAAAAGTCTAACAGAATCATTATTCAAGGAGTTTGATGAACACCATAAATGAAAAGTCATGACATGGTTGGACGGGTCTTCTCTAGGATTTCCCTTGAATTTCAAAATATCGAAAGATAACTTATGAGGAATCACCAGCCACCAATGTGCATAAATAATTGGGTCATTAGTGAGCTAATTTAGATCTGGTAACTTAAGTGTTGCAACAAAAGGAAACTGTCTATTGAGATCAGGTTGAGCATATCCAGGGTAAGATGGAATTTCCTGGGCAATGGGCCTTTGCATACCAGCATAAGGCATCTGCTGCTGTTAATCTTGATATGGGTAAGTTTGTTGAGAAAATGCAGTGTAGGGTTATTGTTGTTGTGCATGAGGGTAAATTTTTTGTTGTCCAAAAACAACATAGGCTTGTTCATCGGGGCCTGGATAAACTTGTTGTTGACCAAACCCAGCATGAGCTTGTTGGCCAAGTCCATGTTGAGGTTGGTATTGCTGGAATTGTTGTCGTTGATATTGGGGATACTAAGGCTGTTGAATCAACTGTTGTTGTTGGTACAACATTTTTTTATTTAATAGTCATTGTTTCCCACCAATGTAAGGTTGACCAGGTTGTGAATACACCAAAACAGTGTAAGTCTGAGTCATTCCAATAAAAGGTAGACTAGCCTCAAGTTATTGGACTCCAAACACAAGTGGTTGTTGTAAAACCGCCTGAGAAGGCTAGATTTATATACCTGCAACTTGGAGGTCAGAGGTTGAAGGGCCAGCTTGCATAGGTTGTGATACAAAGTTTAACTACGACACAGTTGTAACAACAGGTTTTGTAGGTGTGGATGAGACATATTGCATAGGTTTTGATGGATACACAAGCCTAGTTTGAATGGGCATGGTTTGTTGCCACTAACAGACAGTCATTCTAGGCTGACCTAAAGATGACGACATACCGACATATGGTTACCCACCAGAATATGGAGGATAATGAGAATATGCATATTGTTCTCCATGTGGGGGTAGTCTAGTGTTGAGGAGATACATAGGATGATAAGCAAATGAACCGGCTTGATTTGAACTTGATGGGTCTAGCTGTTCAGTACCCGTAAATGAGGAACCAAATAAAATTCCAATATAGGAAATTGGTGAAGACCAAGGGCTAGAAGCAACACTTGAATGGGTTCTTGATAAAGATAGGTAACCTGATGGGATGGACGTAACACCATATAAGTGTGAATCAGGTGCTATAGTAAACATTGAAGAGGTTGCGATAGAAAATTTTGTCGTAGCCATAATAGATGGTACGGTCTGGGATGTTGAATCTGCCATAGTCAAATGTCCAAATAAGTTTCCTAATGAATCAAAAGGTGTCTGAAAGTAATCAACATCAAAATGAGTAGCGAAATGAGGAGTATGAGTATACAAATAAAGTCTAGTTCCAAAATGGAATGTAGTTCTGGGTGATTCTACCTCAGATTCCTCTTCTATTAAAATCAAACCAGGTGGAAGAATTTCATCGTCTCGTCCATAAAAGATTTTTGGTTGTTGCTGAGGTAAAGAGGAGGTCTCGATAGTTACAGATGTCTGAGGATCGATCGATCGATCTTCTTCTAGTAAGGTAAAAACTTCTAATTGTTCCACCTCAAGATCCAAATGTTCTGGTAAAATAACAAGTTTAGGTTGGGCTTTGTGAGCCACTTTTGGTTCAGAATTAGCTTATGATTGAACAATTATGGGTTCAGGATCCAGTTCTGGTTGAACATTCTAAGGTTCAGAAGTAATTTCTAATTGAACAACTTCAGATTGAGAATCAACTTTTCGTTGAACTTGGGTTACCATTTCACTATATTCAATTCTATTTTACTTAGGTAATTATGGAGATTCAACTTCAATAATAGATGTACCAGTAACTGTAGGAGTAACTGGGGTCACAATACTTACCGGTATAGGTGTTTTTGGTAATTTAGATGAAGAACCAGATACTTGTGAAGTACTGGATCCAATTAAACGAGACCGCTTTGAATATGTGTAGCTTTGGGCGGTAAAGGAAATTTACTCGGTGCTCTCCATGAACGACGGGTAAGGGTTCATTTTCCTCCATGATTGTTGATTGATTTTTTTACAAAAATAAATAAGTAAAAAGGGGTAACCTAGGAAAAAGGTTTATCAAGAAACAATGAGTTTGAAAATACATGCTGGCGAACCAAGAAGTACGAGCAGGCAATCTCCCCGAATGTTGTGTTCAATGTATCACAATATACAAGGGGGCCAACTTGGTTACCTAAGGATGGATAGCAACCTAGTATTTTCCTCCCATATATACCCAAAGGTAGGTGGAGGCTCAATCCATATTAGCATTGTCTAATGCAAAACGGCATAGTGAGAGCATTCCCATATACTTTACGTAGTATAACACCGCCCTATATACCCGAAGCTACGTGGACGAGCTATAATATACTCATGTACATGGAATGAGATATCACACTACAGATGTATTGCAGACAAGTTAGTGACAGTTGCTATGTTTTACGACGCTGGAACATTTCTCTATCCTAGAACCTCTAGATGTTTTGTGTTAGATGACAATGCTCCATTAGGTAAATTGAGGTTAATTTTAAGTTGATCTTGATTAGGAATTTGCCTTTCAAGGTTCACCACATGATGTATTTTTAGTTCCTAGAATGCAACTAATATGATAAAAAGATTTCTTTCCATTCAATTTAACAATGAAAATCTTAGCTAATAGGGATAGAGCAATTAGAGTTTTTTCAATCAAAGAGAAAAGAGCACAATCTAATGCAATTTCCCTAAACTATTCCCGTGAGAACACAAAAACTTTTTCAATACACGATGCAAGTTTTTATTTTCGATTCCCTTAATGTTATGATGAACAAAAAAGGAATCTGATACACATACAATCAATCAATCTTTAACAAGAACGAAGACTTTACGATAGTTCTGTTTCAAAGGAAAATAATACTTTTACAGCACGTTCTTTCGAACAAATATTAGTTGACTATAATCTGACTTTGACGATGAATTGATAATGACAAAGAAATCATTTAAGAAACATTAATCAATCAAGTGGAAGTGGGGCTAGCAAAGGAGATTAATCTTGATTTCAGAGACATGAAAGTCACTAATCATTCAGCAAGCAATCAAACAGAAAATATTTGGTAAAAGACCCTATCCAAAGGTGGAAAAATTACCCAATGGGGATCGGCACATCCCTAAATGGGAGACATTTCACTTCACAGCATTGTCCCTAAGCCAAGGGTGCTCTGTAGCGCGCTGTGTCCCTCACAAACCTGCGTTGGTGATAGTAAGCCATTTCAAGAGGCAAGTAAACACAGTTTTTGACCAAAATTCACTTCAACAAGGCTGAAATACAATCAATGAAAGGAAGTAAGGGCTGCTAGAGTGTCCTAGGATGTGATAAGCTACTTGGAACGATGATTGTTCCCTAGTGAAGTCTCAAATTTTCTATGAAGAATTTGGTATCTACAGATAAATACTAATTCCCGAAATAAGTAGCTATATCTAGAACAACAGTTTAAAGCATTTTAACCTTTTTCTATAAACAATAGATAAGACAAATAGAATCAAAGGACATACTTGTACTTTCACTTTGCTCTTGCCTCCTTTGAATCGATCCTGTCGCTCCTTCCTATACTTAACATGCTTGAGAAGTACCTGTAAACATCAACATAAGACAATGAACCAATCAAAGCAAAATATCTATTGATTTCAAGTAAATGGAATTAGATACATTAACATATATAAGCATCATATATCAAGATAAGCATATGGAAAAAGGTGTTAATACTTTATTGAATAGAAGGAAGAATTACAACCATGAAGCCTGAGTCGAAGTGACTTCTCCAACTTCGGTTCCATCCACATCACATCCTAAGCATGACAATCCGGCAACATAACGACACTTACAATAGTCTCAATTCTTAAGCTAGCATTATCTCCTTACAATTCATCAAAGTCCAACCCTTGATCACTTAAATGAGTGCTCAATTCATAGGAAGATGGAGGAGGTTTTCTCATCAATGAGGGTATTGAATGGCCTTATGTACTTAGAATTAATTCCATGGAGGAAGGGATGAGAGGATAAGAGGTATCTTAACTCATTCCTCATCCATTTTCGAGCTCATAGGAGATGATAAGTGTGGGAATATTCAAGAAGGCTCCAAAATATAAGAATATTCCACAAACCCTATGTGAATTTCACTCAAACTCTCCTAGAACATGTCAAATAGGGCCTAAGTGCTCTGCAAAGCACCTTGGCATGGACTTAACTGCTCTGCAGTGGACCCTTGCGTGGGCCTACCTGTGCTGGTCCCTCTAGAGGTCATTTCAGGATGTCTTCAAGCCATGAAACTATCCCGGAAGGAGGTATTCAACAGGTTGAATTGTTTAGGGCATGTAGCAACTAAAATTAGGGTTTGAGGAGCCCTAAAACACTGATTTGGATGATGGGAGTGATGTGCCTAAATGGATTTGTAACACATGTGCATGTGTCTCTTGACTAGTACATTTTAGAAATCCACTTTGTGTCTCTTTTCAACTCATGAATTTGCAGAAACAGTTCAAAATCCATCAATATTTCACTCTTCTACCACTGTTTTGAAGCACAGGCTGCGTTTCTTGAGTAGTTCTGGTAGAATGAATTTTGAGGTGTCTTAGAGATAATTTTTTGGTGATTTGAAGCTTCAAAGGTATAGAAGACATCCTAATATACCTGTACCAACCTTCCTCTAAGCTTAGAGATCCACCAAAGTCCTCAAAACATCTTCCCAAAGTTCACTATGGTTCTACTGTCACATATTGTGCTTCTGCAATTTTCGGTGCACTTCTATGGAAGAAGCCTATTTCTGAGTTTTCATGATCAAGGGTCAGATTTGGTCTATGTAATTAGTCTTTTAACGATTTTGCATGATGTAATTAAATATTCTAGTGATGGTTAGAGTTAGTTGTCTTGTAATCAATGCTTTCAATGTCAAAGTAAGTCAGTTAGTGTAAGAAGGGAATTGGTTTGTAACCTCCCTAGGTTTTTGCATGGTTGGAAAGAATATTTTAATCAATTGCTAGAAGGTAGGATTTGACCCCTGAGAAGGGGAATGATTGTTTTCATCTATATGTAGAATAAATGAAGTCAAAAGAGGGGTTGGATACTTGTAGCTCAGATTTCAAACTAGTATAATTGACTATTACATAAATATAACACACAGTTGTGACTATTTTTATGGGATTTTTGTGTTGTCATTAGGGGCTTCATTTTTCTTGTATTTCCTTATATATCTTATGATTATATATTTTTATCAACCATCCATATTTCTCATTAGCTTTATCTTTTAAGAGTTGAAACATAAATCATTGTTTACTGCTCTGTTTTTGTTTAATATAAGAATTTAAGTCTTTTTCTTCTAGACAAATGAATTCATTCCTTTCCTCACTTAATTCCTACTATATCTTCCTCACCACACTACAATGACAAACCATTTTGAGTCATTGATTGCACCTACCTTGCCCCATATTATGTTTGCAAGTAACCTTTAGGATTACTTGACCTAGTTCTGAGACCTAGTGCTCTTTATCCAACAAACCCTATTCAAACCCTATTGAGCTAATACCTAGCCTAAAATCTTCATATTCTCCAATCACTTCCATTGGCTGTGAGGTTGATTAAGAGAGAGGTGTATCTGATTTCGTAGGGCTATATACCAAGTTGAAAGCTGGTCTAAGATTACCTCATTGGATTCCTTTCTCAGCCTTGGGAAAACTAAGGAGTGCTAACATGTACCAAGTTGCATGTACGATTTACCTACTAGTTTTGGCATGCATGGCACATGAATGTGGTTTCCTGGTCATGATTGGGATGGAGGATATCCTAGATTGATAGTGGGTTTTCTTAGCCTTTCCATTTCCTGGATAGCCATGGTATCATGGGTGTATTTCCTTTTGTTTTCTAGTTGGTTCTCATGTTCCTTTGGTTATGGGTTGAGTTAGTAGTTCCTAGAAGCCTTGGTTGGAAAAACACTCTGTAACACTTATAACAACTTGGATTGAGTTACTAATCTTGGAAATATTGGTTGGAAAAATGTTTTGGAACCCCTTGGTGGGTTGAGTTACTAGTCTTGGAAGCCTTGGTTGGACAAAATCTCTTGAAGCCCAACAACAGTCTTGGGTTGAGTTGCTAGTATTGGAAGCCCTCATTGGAACAAACATTGTGGGGCCTCGAATAGCTTGGGTAGAGACCAATTTGGTGATGGTTAGTGATGTTCGACCATGAGGTGGAATCATTGGTTGAGGGTTAATGTGGTTTGGCCTCTAGAAGCCTTGTTTTGGTCAGGTGGTACGTCGAAGTCCCATACCTGGTTGCATTTTCAATATGTTAATAAGAGCTTATTTCCTCTTATATTTGATGGGTAAATATACTTGTTCTTATGCGATTCTCATGGCTATTATATCCATGTTATTTATGTTGGTTATATGCTGGGTATGAGGATGTTTTATGGTAGTGTTGATGTGTGGCTCTTGTCATGTTTCGATTTGCAAATGAATGAAAAATGAATTTATCACCTAATAGATGATAATGCAAGTATAGTGATAGAGCAACAAAGATTCTTTACAAATATCGGATAAGTATGAGGCCCCTATGTTTAGATATGTTGTTATGACATGTCGATTACATTTGTGACATGTTTGATGAAATGTCTATCATCGCTTGTAGGGGTCTAGTCAAGTCATTGATAAAAAATTTGGATTAGCAGTATTTTTTCAATGTTATTTATCATTTATATAAGTTTCATGGAGTTATGGGCAGTCGCCTTAGTCTTGCGCCTAAACATGTGGCACAAAATCCAAGTTCGCTCACACATGACTACCTGAGAATGGCCACAATCGCATGGATGCCTTGCTATGGGAGAAAATAGAAGTTTTTGGCTTAGTTTGGGTCGAACCAAGTTTGATTTGTACTATGCACAACAAAACCCTTAATCACTGGTCATTTCAGCAATAAACTGCAAGTAGATCGTAGTTTCACCTAAAGTGACTATAGGAGGATGCAGAACCAAGTTTATGCAGCCTTGATGGATGATGCAATGTGATATTTTTATGTTGTTTTATCTTTAACATACATAGATTACTTCACCAAGTTCATTTAATCACATAAACATATATATATATATATATATATATATATATATATATATATATATATATATATATATATAACCATAAGCATCACTGTAATAAAACTATTATTCTATAATAGATAATAAGAAAATGCACATGAAGACACAATTTTTACCGTGGCTCATCCCAATGTAGGACTACGTCCACAAGAACTATTGCTTGTAATAATAATTCTTGTACAACAAATAGTTCTTGTCTTCGCACTCAGTTGCAAAATCAGGCCTCTATGCACTTAATTACAGAGGCTCGCCTTCTTGCCCCAACAACATATCACAAAGATACAACCACAAACATATATCTACACCATAAAGATGATTCTTCTTCTTATTAGTTTACCCTATATATATTATTACCTTATCGGTTCATCATTAAAATACCATGGACTCCCCTAATACAAGCTACTATGGTCTGAAAACCATTCATCTTTTACAATATTACAAAAGGAAGTGGCTTTGCCCTATTCATAGGCCCTTATTTTGCATGGTATATCCAAAATTGCTCCGTTGTGCGATCTACTAGACACTTCATTACTCTGGTGCGCGGTCCACTTCATGCTCCACTGTGTTATTTACTTCACACTTCGCTCCACAAAATGCAGTGTCTTCACCAAAATCTAGGCCAAGTTGGGTTGTGCCCAACAGACCCCCAACACTCACATGTGACTCGTACCGAGTCACGCATCTACTTTGCTTATGATTTTTGTTGAAATGTTGTTTTAGGTCTAGTTGATCTATTGCAGAGTCTCTATTACCTCCTTTTCCTTGCTATGCACTTCCTCCTCCAGCAATGCCTCTATCACATATTCTGCAACCTTCTATACCAACATTGTCTACTTTTGTCAAAGATCTTTATGCTTCTCATCCACTACCTACGATAGTTGGAGGGCCTCGTCTTAGCAATGATGAGTCCTCTCTATCAAAATATGTTCTTATTTCTTCAACTCCTTAATTCTCTTCTGGAGGGCCTTGGACTCATTGACCTTCACAAGTCTTTGTGAGATTCATAAGGTCTTGAAAGATGCCTAAACTTATTCTAACTATTTCTACTTTTGCTACATTTCTTCCTACAGTTTCTATACATTCATATCTTCTAGCAGCGAAGTCCAAATTCAAAAACTTTCATCCAAGAGTTTTCCACAGTCTGCCACTACTACGGAGATACTAGCCATTGCAGTTTTTAGGTCCATCTCCCTCTGATCGTGTACTTCCTATGGTGTAGTTGGTTGCAGCTTCATCTACATCTCACTAATCTACATTTCATACTTGAATTTCATTGTGGCAATTTTCTCCTTGTACCCCTTTGCTACAAGGCCAAGCTTCACGACATTGTCTTCTATTGGCTCTTCCTTTGAGACATCAAGGTCCAGAATTTCTCTTCACATTGCTTCCACCGCCTGCTTGATCTGCTCATGATGTTGTGCTACTTGATCCCTTTCTTGGATCACCTACTCGAGCTTCTGCCAAAGCGCAGTTTACTCTTTTTCGACTTCAATATTTAGCTGCGAAGTGTGTTGTTCACACAACTTCTTCTCTTCAATTATCTCCATCTGCAAATGCATAGTCTTCGAAATGGTATTGGTTCGATGTTCATATTGACATGCTTCCATTCCTTAGCCTATTGTTGTAGTTCAGCAGAGTCAAATTGTAGGTCTCTTGTAGGTATATGTGCTAACCTCTCTAGAAGTGTAGGCTCTATCTGCCTTTCTACTCCAAACCTTTCCTCTATCTATGCTGGTTGTCTATCCATCTGTGCTAGTATCTTCAATTCTATGATCCACTCTACGACACTGGTCAAAAGACCGTCGTACTAATCTTCTACACTATTCCAGTAAATGTTTTGTTGCTTCCTATATCCTTTCCCTTATTTAATCAAGTCACCTTTAGTAAGGACCATTGACGTGACATCCCTTGTCTTACTAACCTTCCACTTCTTCTTTCTCTTTGAGGTAGCTTCACTCTTTGCCTTCCTTTTTCTGTGACAATAGGGTTTGTCTCTGTCTTTTCTAATTCTATGTTCTACTCTTTTAGAGGATCCTAGTGACCCTCATCATGTAGCTCTTTTTCTTCTGATTCATGCCCATCCTAATCCTTGTACTTATATTTTCTACTCACTTCATTGTGTTGTGAAGTGTTCTCCTCTTCTTCTGTTGCATTCTCTCTTGCTTTAGCCTCCAACGCAGTGATCCATTATGCGGGACATTTACACACTAGGTCTAATAGATCATATTTTGTGACTAAGTATGGCAGGGCATGCCATTCCTTCTTTGTATCCCTATGAACTTGTACATACTCTTTATTAAAATATACCTTAAACTTTGCAATACGCTATACTAACTGTACAAGCTTGGAGACAGGCAAGGGTGTTGGTTCACTACCATATGAAAATCCATATGATACAATATGAAGAGCATCCTCTTCTCCATTTCTCATGATGGTTGGGTGGTAAAACATAGTCAGACATACTGTGCAACTTCACAGACATCTGATGCTACCAAGGGGAACTCTGAATCCTTTGACTGTCTCCATGCTAACATTGTAATAATCAAAAGTAGTCACGTATAATGGAATGTGGTAACTTTCTCCTGGACTTCCCGAAAATCATCTAGAAATTCCTTGCACAAGTATTCAACCCAATTATACTAGACCCCATTGGGACATTGCATGACTAAAGAAACCACTGACGTAGGAACTTCATTTTCCCGACACTCCCTCATGATCTTCCCAACCAGTATCTGTGCTAGGAAGAGAACTAACTAGTCACTAATTGAATTGATGTCATATGCCCTCTTTCCTTTTTCTAGCCTAAACTTATTCTTCATACCGTTTGCTATAACTTGGTCCTGATCTTTTCCGACAAATTCCTCTACGGAGTTTCACCATTGGTATGGTAGTCTAGTGAAACTTCAGATCAACAATAAGTCTATAGGGATATTATTTCCAATCCATAGGCCTCCATTGTGCACCAAGAAGAGAAACTATCGCACACACCCTGTGTTCCCCTGACTTCTGGTAGTGTGCGGCACATTTAACATATTCAATAATCCCGACTATGGCAACCCATTTTCCCACTGTTGTTGTTCTAGCCTTGTCACTCCGTTGTATGGGTAGTGCACCTGTTTCAAATATCAATCTGGTGTGAATTGCGGGTACTTATTTCTATTGTTGAAGTCGTAGTCTGTGAACTTCAACTTTCACAGACTACGAAAATGGTGCTTTTTCTGGGAGTAGGGGTGTGAAGGTGCCAAACTTTGCATCCTTCGAGTCTTTGACTGGTTTTTGATTTGGATTCCTCGACCAAATGTATGGTGGTTAGGCAATGAAAATGCTTCACCACCTGTTTCGATATGTACTTCCTTCACTTCTTCTTCGTTGTCTTTGACTTGCTCAGGTTTTTGTTGAGGCTTGGTAGGTTTATTATCCTATTTCTTCATGGTTCTTTCTTCCTTGGCCGATTTCTCCCTCGATGATATCTACTATTCTTATGTTGATGTTGTTGTAGTTGATGCTACTATGGGTGATGATACTGCGAGCATCTATGTTGATGTTGCGAGTGTACCAACGATTGTTGCGGTGACTTCTTCCATGACTCCTAAGTCTCTCTCATTGAATATACGTACAAATTCTCTAGTTGGTAGGAAGTTCGTGTCGAAAATCTTTGCAATTTCTTCTCACTATCAATGCTCAAGCTCTCAATTCAGTAAAGACCCAAATCGGGGTTGGAGGTGGTCTTTTATAACAATTCTAAAATTTGAACCCCATCGTTTGATCAGATTTTGTCTAGACTGCATTCAAATTGTGTTAATTAATTTCATATCTATCCTTAGATCTTGCCAATCTATCCTCATAAATGCAATTTTCAGTGTATTTTAACATTAACTCTCCCTTTTAATGGTCATATTTTTCGGGTGAACTTTGACACATCCCATAGTGTAGTGAACATCCATCTTACATTTCAACTCCTTTGTACTTTGACATAATCCATACTATAGCGAAGTAACTTCCTATGTCAAAGCTCTCTAGAACATAGTTTATAGTCCAGTGCCCACTTTCAACTCTAGGTGGCACTAAGACTTTTCTCATTTCTTTCTTATAGCAAGGTTGTAGGGATAGGGTTGTCCTTGTACAACTTCAACTAACCACCATTTACTCTTCCTTGAATTAATTCTCCATTTAACTTTCCTAATTGGATTGTGCCTCCATCAATAACATGCTTAATAATATATGGGCCTAACCAATGTATCTTGAATTTTCCTAGAAATTTTACAAACTTATTGTCATAGAGGAGAACAAGGTCTCCTACTTGAAACTTCTTCTGCTTAATATGCTTGTCATGCCATGATTTTTCTCTTGCTTTTTGTACTTGCTGATGAAATCATGTTATGAGTTTATCTTCCTCTAAAGAAATCAACTGCGCCATTCTTTCCTTCATTATATCAGGGTCTGCCATATCTATAAAAGTCGCAGTCCTTAACGTAGCTATGATGTATTTCATGGACATCATAGCTTCTTATCCATAAAATAATATGAAGGGTGTCTGACCTGTAAAATTCTTGCATGTAATACTATAAGCCATCATACTACTAGGATTCTAAGGTCGTCGTTATCTTTGTTCACATTTCATACCTTAGTAAGTGCAATCTCCAAAATCTTATTAAATGCTTCCACTGTTCCATTGGCTTTAGGGTTATAAGGGGTAATCTTCTGATGATAGAATTGGAATTCCTCATTCAATGCTTCAATAGTTTCACTCGGGAAGTGGGAAGCTTGGTCACTCATCAAAATATTTGGACATCCAAATCTAGAAAATATATACTCAAAAATAAACTTTGCAACAGTCTTTGCATTGTAGTCCCTTACTGGTTTTTCTTTGGCTTGTCCTGTCAAATTGTGAGTCATTGTGATTATGTACCTCACACTAGTCCTTTTTCCATGTGGGTTGATACATCCAACAAAATCAATAGCCCATTTATCAAAAGCCTGCAATGTAACTTGTGGTACCAATGTCATCTCATCTCTTCTTGAAGGCTTCCCTATTCTTTGACACATGTCACATGCTTTGAAATATTTTGTTTCATCTTTATGTATTATAGGCCACCAAAATCCTGCTCTTGAAATCTTTTGCAGAATAGATTTTCCTGCATAGTGTCCACCAGTTGTGCCCTCATGAGCCTCTGCTAGAATTATCTGTCTATCATGTTTAGAGACATACCTATACAGTATATCATCTAGTTCCATATTATATAAGTGTCTTGATATCAATGAGAATTCATATGCCTTGACCAATAATTATTTATTTTGTTGCATAGTATATTTGGAAGGATCCATTCCTATGTTCAAAAACTAAATGATATCTGTAAAATGGTCATGTACAACTCTAATTGAAAATAATTGCGCATCAGGGAGATTATCTTCTACATTGGTTAGATCTTCCCCTATTTCCAACCTAGTATATCATCTAGTTCCATGTTATATAAGTGTCTTGATATCAATGAGAATTCAGATGGCTTGACCACAAATTATTTCTTCTGTTGTGTAGTATATTTGGAAGGCTCCATTCCTATTTTCAAAAACTGAATGATATTTGCACAATGGTCATCTACAACTCTGACTGCAAATAATTGTGCATCAAGGAGATTATCTTCTATGTTGGTTAGATCTTCCCCTATTTTCAACCTTAACAAATGGTTAGGTCCTACATTTAGTCTTCCTCGTTTAACAATTATTTCAAAGTCATATTACTAGAATAACATAAACCATCTACAAATGTTTCCTCCTAAGACAGGCTTGTTAACCAAATAATTTAATGCAGAATCATATGTAAACATCTTTAAGTGTGATACCAACAAATAGTGTCTAAATTTCTACAAATCATACACCATATCTAATCCTTCCCTTTCTTTAGTGGTGGAATTATTTTCTGCTTTAGATAACTTCCTAGTTACAAAGGCTATATGATGATCAATTTCTCCTTCACCAGGTTATGCTACTATTAATCCTATAGCTATACAAGAGGCATCCACATGGACATGGAATTCCTCATTCCAATCAGGGAACACTATTAGAGGTGCAACTACCATTTTTTCTTTCAATATGTTGAGGATCTTTTGACATTCATCATTCCATTGAAAAGTTACATCCTTCTTCAATAATTTCTCCATAGGTGCGGTAATCTAAGCATACCCCTCAATAAACTTTATGTAATATCCTGTATGCCCCAATGTAGTTCAAATCTATATTACTGTGTTAGGTGGAGGAAAATTTACAATTATAGGAATCTTAGAAGGGTCCACCATTAGTCCTTGCTTGCAAATAGTATTCCCCAAAAATATATCAAAAGGTACACAAAATATGCACTTCTTTAAATTCAAGGAGATCTAATATTGTCTACATGTGTCAAGCATAAGTCTTAAACATCCAATATGTTTGCTTAATAACCCAAATATTGTCTAATCATCGAAATATACCTCCAAAAGCTTGTAAAAGTTGCGACCACCACCCTTGAAAATATAGCAGGGGAATTTTTTAATCCAAAAGGTGTCACTGTATACTAATATGAGTGCCTTTTCGTAGCAAATGTGGTCTTATGCTGATCGTCAGGTGCAATCCCAATCTGATGATAACCTAAGAATCCATCTATAAATGAATAAGATTCTTCATCGTCTAACACTTCAGTTGTGAAAGGGATAGGGAATGGATCATGTAAACATGCATCATTCAACTTTCTCAAATCAACACAAATCCTAATTCTCCCTGAGTTTTCTTTTCTTTCACCACCATAGGACTCACACATTCTTATGCTTCTACTGATTCAATGATTCTTGTTTGTATCATATTATCAAGTTCTATATTTACATTCTCCTTATAATCTGGGTTCAATCTGTAAGGTCTTTTCTTGACTGGCTTCGCATCAGGTTTAAGGGAATCTTCATGACTCATAGATCTCCTACTATACCTTTCATTTCTAAAAACTTTGTGGGAAACAGTTCCTGATATTCATCAAGAAATTATGTAACTTTCACGACTATATCCCCATCCTAATAATATCCTATATTTGCAAGATTTGGTTCATTTTCTAATCCTATGTTCACCTTATGTGCCTTTAATTGCTTTATTATGTCTGGTATCTCTATCCCATGTCCATTTACTTCGTGGTATCTTTCTGATTATGCTATGTCAATGTTGCAAGGATGTTCTTCTTCTTCTGCCGTAGGTTATATCATTCTAGTGCATTTTCCATCTGCGCAACCCAATCATGTTGTTTCCATGTCAGTGGAGTTGCATTCTCAAATATATTCTTCTTAAATGTCTAAAGAGCCAAATCTTTGTATGGGGAATCATCCTCAAAGCTGAATTTTAATATGAATCCATCAACCATGTTTCCCTAGTTTATTGTACCATGTCGAAGCTCTATTTCTAAGTACCAATTCTTAGGAATTGTCTCTAATGTATGAATAAATCCATGTACCCATTATTGTTGTGGAATCTCCTTCCATGGTGTAGTGCATAGCTAGATATGCTTCATAGGATTAGTTTCACCATATTATTTTATCTTTATTTATGTATCTATCTATCCAAACCTTATCCACATCAATCTTCAACATTCTTGCCAGTATCCTATATTCTTGTTGTGTGCACCCCACCATCTAGCAGAAGTAGCTTTCAGGGCTATCTCTAAAGCTAACAACATTTGATTTTTGAAACTTGTTCCTCATATTCATCAAGAAAAATATTTACATCACCCAAGTCATCATAAGAAGGAAGATTACATACCTCAAATGTCATACAATGAACTAATTTGGTAATTCTTGCACTTGTGGATACTTCATGTAGCCTATTTTTCTAGTTCTAAAATTCTTCTTCTGAGTCTAATGCACAACAACTATCATGCTCCATAGTTAGTTTTCCTTTTGTAATAGGGTTCAAAAAATCTCACTCCTTGGTTTTCAACTGTTAGATATTGTCTATATCATCTATGCAGTACTATTCTTTGACTGGTTCTGTATATCTTACTCCTTCTAATGGATCTAAGGTAAAAATTACTCTCATATTACCTCCTTTAAATATCATCTATCTCTTCTTCAGATTAATTATGACCATATTATCAAATTCCTAGTTACGTCCAACCAATACAAGATAAGGGTTATTATCAACAATGATCTCTATTAATTCAAAGTCAACAATAGTGCACACTCCTTCAATATTCACTATTATACCTAGTACTCTTCGTAAGGGGAATATCTATCGTTGATTTTCCACCCTTAATTAAATAGGTGATTATTGTAGCTTCGCCTTACCCACTAATTCCCATTCATGCTTCGTCAAAATATAGCATTAGATCCTAGATCTAGAATAACTTGATCCATCTCATATTCTCCTAGCTGCGCATTAAGCCTAATTTCTCTTCCAATTCTCTTTTGTCGATGAAAATTATTCACTATATGCATCTCACCTCGTGGTGTTTCTTGTGATGCACGAGAATCTATCAAATGCTGAAGCCCTTCTACAACCTTTTGATCTCTTAATAATTTCAGAGAAGTTTGCAGAAAAGACTATTAAATACCTCCTTGATTTTCTGAATCTTGGTCATGTGTTGGAGATCGATCTTGTGTTGAAGCTCAATTTTGCATCGAAACTTGATTCTGTGTCAAAGTTAATGATACGTCACATCTATTTTCTACTGTGGCTATGCACTAGGGGTCAAAGCTCCAACATCGATAAGGCTTCACTTTGCTTCCATAAACACTTACTTTTCCTTATGAATATCAAAAAGAGGAGATTTCTCAACATTTTTTCTAACCCATGTAGTTTTAGATTCTTTCTTTCCACCTTCTTTATCACTACCAGTCATAGCTCCACTTCTAGTAACAATACTAATTTGCGGTTCATCATTCATTCTTTTAGTGGTCATCATTTGAATATTCTATGTCGGTTATTGATTCCTTTATTATTGGATATTTTCCATAAGTACAAGGCATTCTTCAATTACATGGTCAAAATATTTACAGTACTTACATGTCATAGTAAGGTTCTAACAATCTCTCACAAAATTACCTTCCTCACCTTAGTTATGGAAAATAATATGTCCACATTCTCGACCAACTCTTGCACCTCGACCTCTTCCTTGATAGCCTCCTCTACCACCGTGTTGTTCACTCCCTTCATGTCCATATTTTTTTTCTTGCAATCTATAAGTGTTAGCACTGTGCTACACCATTAGTTCATAAACTCGACAATTATTCACATCATGTCCTACTAATTTAGAGAATTTGCAATATAAGTTCCTTGGAGTCTGCACATATTTATGTAACAGGTAACAATCTTCTCAGTGATGTTGGTCTCTAGTTTTACATATCTCACACCATATACTAGATCTTGCATTTAAGGGATTTGGTGCCCCCGTAACCATATAGTCCCTAATGATAGGGCATTGTTCTTTAGAATGGCCCTCGGATCTGCACTTTATACACCATACTTCCTCTCTGGATTCTTTGCTTTTCTTGATATCTTGTATCTGCAGGGTTAGGTTTTCAAGTTGACTCTGAATTTATTTCATACCTGCATTAGTATCTCCTATAGGCGAAGCTTCCAACATCATCACAATCTCCATAGCTTCAATTTGAATTTTTATCTTTTGTTGCATCAAGGGTAATATTATATGTAGTAACAACGCAACTATAAACCATACATGATGTTGTTGTAGAGCTATTTCAAAGCTCACTTGATCCAACAATTCCTTAAATCTCTGATCAAATTCCCAAACAGACTCAGTAGGTTTCTATTTAATTTCTTTTAACTCAATGATGCACTGTGACTCAGAGTTCGACTTCTTATATTCTCTGATTTACATTTCTTTGATAACTACAAATGTTCTAATTTGATTATTTGAATACTTCATATACCATGTCAATGCTCTATCTCAGAGCATTGCAATGAGTTGCTCTTTCTTTATATTTTCATCATTGATTTGCTTCACGATCCAGAAAACTTCACATAAGAACGAAAATTGTTTTGGACCTTCTGATCTAGTTCCTTTGAAAACAGGCAACTTAATATCATCATCCATTTTTCTTCTTGGACAGGGAGGGGGATGGGGGGTAGGGGGAGTAGGGGGAGAAGTGAGAGGGGGTGAGGGAGGGAGAAACCTACAAACACCCTAGTTATTACTAGATCCTCACTTCTGCAAGCTCTCAAGCTTGGAAGGTGAATATTGCAAAGTTACCTTAGGGTTATCAGGGTGGCTATCTTCACTTTCACTTTCAGACTCACTCAAAAGAGGAATATACCCAGTTTCTACAATGGTCTTCGTGTCTTGTCCACAAGCTCCTTTTCTAGTATCTATTCTATATCATTATCCACTTCGTGTTGTTCCGATATATTACTCAGATTTATTCTCTTTCTTACAAACATAAGTAAACTAACAATTTAGCTACATCTGTAAAACTCCTTTTTCACATAGAAGCATCTTAATCGAGAGTTTCAAAGATTTCAAATACTTACCTCTTTGATGTAGATTTAAACAGGAACACAACAAATTACAGAGATAACCATAAACATAGAGATGCAGCGGATATAATACTTGATTTCATTAATGTAAAATACTGAAATATGCTTACAAACAAAGTTGGAAATAAACTAGCTAGGGCGATGGTAGCTTATCTCTAAAAAGAGATGTGGTGGCTACATGCCTCTGAACTATGTTACAATGAGGCTCGAAGGCCTATTTATTGTTGAGAAACAACGGAAAACCCTTCACATCCCAAAACCTAACCCTAGAAGATGAAACGCCAAATTGTGGGCCCCGTTTGGGTAAATTGGTACATCAATTTCCCGGGGTCGTAACTTTGACATACAATCTCCATTTGATGCATACAATAGCTCATTAGAAAGATCCATCCGAGCACTACCACTTTGGGAAATGCAAGATTTTGCCCCCATATTTCCCAAAAAACATCGTTTAGGGCCTTGAAACAGTTTCGGAAGTTCAAGACCCGAAAAACTGCGAAAAATGGTAAACTGTGCTACAATTTAGGAAGTTGAAAAGACTAAAAGAGATAGTTTTGGGGGTCCAAATGGGATAGGTAAGTGGCCACCAACATCCACCTCGATCATTCCTCCCCCCTTAGGAAGAAATGGTCCCCATTGGATTGAATTCATCCCTGAGATGAGGAAGCTTTCGTTGATCTAGGTGTCTAGTGAGCTGTTCTGCAATCTTTGATGTGTCCAAAAATGGTGGGAAGCATGGTCGATGATGGTCCACATTGAACACTTGGTGAAAGCGAAGGAACAGATGAATGTTGTGCTTCAAAGCATTGTTTCCCGTAGCCTTGGTACTAGTGTAAGGACCATGTCGGAGTGGTCTGAGTTTCTGATGGGTTCTGGTAAGGCGTTCTCTCTGGAGGTGTAACCAAACTTTGTCGCCCACCTGAAACTTGTGTGGTACCCCTGTGGGAGAGGAGAAGTTGTTGTTGTGTTCTGTCATGACTGTATCCCTTTGTTGCTGCTGCTATGTGGAGGAACACTTTGCGGGGGTCATGGATGTAGCAACGATTGTCCCCTTACTTTGGGAGTGAACCAGACAGAAAATAAATTTCCTAGTCTGTGATATGAGCTTGTTGCCTTTCTTGGCAGTGATCAAAGAGGTGGCAGTAGGTGGGGCTACCTTCGGTATCCTGTATAATGAATTATCCAAAGAAATAATGACAGTGCGAGGCCTTGACCCATACACAGCATGTCACCTCCATAAGTATGGCTAGCCTAATAATACATCACAAACATCCAGAGGTGTAACATCACACAATACCTCATTCGTGAAGAGCTTGATGCTATAGGGAAGGCAGCATTGCTGACGAACTTTGAGATCTTTTCCTTCGTGAAGCCACCTGATACTGTATGGATGCAAGTGTGGTGTAGTCGGTAGGCCCAACTGCTTCATGACCTCTGCCGAAACGAGGTTCTTTTGGCTCCCACTATCGACAATGAATTGTAGCAGTGAACCCTTCACCCACATCTGTGAGTGGAAAAGACACTCCCCTTCCTTTCGATTTTTGGGCTCATTTTTCTGGATCTTGGTGGTGGAAACAATGGCGCTGGGATCCACATCAATGATCTGCTTCCCTTTGCCATTCCCCTTGTCAGGTTCTGGCTCAAGGTCGGAACATGCATCTAATTTGGAAGCCTTCAACTCGACCACCAGCGACTGCTTGGTCCGACTCTCACTTGTGTTGTGAGTGGAGCTCTTGTGGAACTCACACCACTTTCCTGTGTCCTTCTTTGGCTTCGTGGTGTTGTTATTTTCTTGTGGCTTCGATAGTTTGTCTTGAGTCACCCCGCCTTGGCTTTGTCCTTTGGGCTTTGAATTTGGAGATCCAAAGTCTCGCTTCTTCTATTTGAACTTTTGTTTGATTTTGACAACGTATCGGTATGTTGTGCCAAGTGAGGAGATGTTCAAGAACTCCATCTCTTCTTGGATGTATCTGTGTATGCAACCGTGGTATTTGAGTACCAGATGCAGCTCAGAATCTTTGATACCCAACTGTGTGCGAAGGCTATGAAAAATGTTTGTGAACTCTGGCACATCTTGGTCCTGTCCCTGCCGTAGTGTGGTCCATTTGATGTATTTGTCCTCATAGCTTTTGACAGCATAGTACTGCTCCTTGATGGCATTTCAGAATGAATCCCAAGTGGGTGCAGCTGAAAATAGTGAGCCTGTGCTTTCATTCCTCTACTCACAGTAGGTTTCCCACCAGTCCTTAACGTGGGTGGCTACTTTGAGAAGAGCGAAAACAATCTTTTCCCGACTCGAAAATTCATGAATAGAAAAGTAACCCTCTAGCATATTTAACCATTTATCTACGACATCTGCATCTATCTAACCCTTGAATATGGGGATCTAAAAACTAACTTGTACCTTAAAGGGCATGGCGTTACTAGAGTAGCTCCTCGAAGCTGATGCGTCGCCTATGGGTAGTTGTTGAAGGATCTGCGCAAAGTTCCATCATCGCATTCCTTTGCCGCTCGAGTGCTTCATCGAGCAAGATTTTGATAGGATCTCCTACCCCCTCGTCTTTCTTCTCATCCACCGTGGGAGACCGTCGGGATTTGCGAGGCTGGTCTTACAAAGGGTCGACCAGTTCAAGCCCTAAGTCCTTATATCCCGACCTAGTTGGGGACATGCAAAGAAAACCAGAGAAAAAGCAGACCGCTCTGATACCACTGATACAGATTTAAATAGGAACACAACAAATTACAGAGATAACCATAAACACATAGATGTAGCGGAAATAATAATTGATTTCATTAATGTAAAATACTGAAATATGCATACAAACAAAGTTGGAAATAAACCAACTAGGGTGATGGTAGCTTATCTCTGAGAAGAGATGTGGTGGCTACATGCCTCTGAACTATGTTACAATGAGGCTCGAAGGCCTATTTATTGTTGAGAAACAATGGAAAACCCTTTACATCCCAAAACCTAACCCTAGAAGATGAAACGCCAAATTGTGGGCCCCGTTTGGGTAAATTGGTACATCAATTTCTCGGGGTCGTAACTTTGACATACGATCTCTGTTTGACGCGTACAATAGCTCGTTAGAAAGATCTATTCGAGCACTACCACTTTGGGAACAGCAACATCAATCCATGGACCCATGTTGCCCCCATATTTCCCAGAAAAAGTCATTTAGGGCCTCAAGATGGCTCTGAAGATTCAGGACCCGAAAAAATGCTAAAAATAGTAAACTCTGCTACAATTTAGGAAGCTGAAAAGATTAAAAGAGATAGTTGTGGGGGTTCAAATGGGATAGGTAGGTGGCCACCAACATCCACCTGGATCACTCTTCGCCATTTGAACAATCATCATTCTACTTCATTGTAGGACATGGTATGGTCTACTGCAAACTAAGTAATAAATCCTCCTAAGATTATATCAATCTAGAAATCGACAACCCTTGAGATCCTATTGTTAGTACTTTTGAGTCGATGTATCAATTCAAGATTCCACATTGTAGGTTCTCCACCTTTAAAACAGATCTTTCTTTCATTCAACCTTGATATCCACTCATATAGTTCAACAGGAAATGATGCGAAGAAAATTTCATATTGATCTATGGAAATATATCTCTGTAACCAAGCTTCAGACTTCAGACGAGGTTTTTTGTTCTCTTGATCTTCAAATTATCACTCCTTTGACTTTAGCCAATCTTGAATTTCCTTCTTCGGCAAATGCCACATAAATCCCTCAAATAGATCCCAGTCCCATCAACAAAATCATTTGTTGGCTTAGATTGGGTTGATCCAGGTTCGATTTATATTTTGCACCAACAAAACCCTTAATCACTGGCCTTTTCGGACCTACAAACAGAGAACAGTCTCACCTGAAGTGACTATGGGAGGATGCAGAACCAGGTTTCTGTAGCCTTGAAGGATGATGCAATGTGGTATTTTTATTTATTTTATCTTTAACATACATAGATTACTTCACTGCATTCATTTAATCATATAAACATATCATATAAACCCACAATCATCACTATGCTATAATAAAATGCACTATAATAAAATTTCTATGCTATAACAGATAATAAGAAAATACACATGAAGATACAAGTTTTACCGTGGTTCATCCCAGTGTTGGACTATGCCCATAAGAATTGTTTCTTATAATAATAATTCTTGGACAACAAAAAAATCTTGACCTGTGCATTAAGCTGTAGGTCGTCAGCACACTCAGTCACAAACTCAGGCCTGTGTGTACTTAGCTAGAGAGCGTTGCCTTCTTTCACCAACCACATATCACAAAGATACAACCATAAACATAGATCTACACCATAAAGATGATTCTTCTTATTAGTTTACTCTATATATATTATTACATCGAAGGTATATCATTACAATACCATGGTTCATATACCATGGGCTCCCCTAATACAAGCTACTATGGTTCGAAAACCATTCATATTTTATAATAATACAAAAGCAAGGGGATTTTCCCTATGTCGAAGCCCTTATACTGCAGGGTATATCAAAAACTACTCCACTACATCATCCACTTCGCAGTCTGCTACTTTGCTGCGTGGTCCACTTCATGCTCCGCTACATTCTTTACTTCGCACTCCACTCCACAAAATGCGAAGTCTTCACCAAAATCTAGGCCAAGTTGGCCTCCACCCAACATAAGGTCCTAGTCACATACATGCCTTCTCGTGGGAGTGGCTAAGGCTTTAGGGTTGTGAAAAGGCAAGTTGCCTCAGCGGTTGGACACCTAGAAGGGTTGGTTAAATCGTAAAGGTTTTGTAGCATGTGTGGAAGGTCATATATGTCTTATCATGTTAGTTCCACTTCCTTAACTCTACTTGGCGATTTGAATCATATCGTAGTAACTCTTTGTCACATGTTTACCATAGTGGATAGGTTAGCTTGGGTAAATGTGGGTGGAGGGTGTTACAGTTTCAGATCCCAAAATCCCTCCTAGAATTTCTAAGGTTTTGTTGAGGTCCACAAAATACTCACCTAGATTGATATTTCTCTCATGATATTTAACTAACCCTCAAATCTCTCAACTCTCTCAACATTCTCAAAATATCTCCTATTTGTAATATTCATCATTTATATAAAATTTCTCATGGAAACATAGGAAATTACAATTTAAATGAATAATTAAATCTAACATAGGGAACCAAATCCCTTGGTAAATGAAACCCCTAGAACTAGTCAAAATAAGTTTTGACTTGAGGTAAGATTCTCTTGGATCATACTCCTAATCTGGAAAAAAATTCATGATTTCCTGACCATGTGTCTTCATAGGTTGATTGAAGTTCTTTTGGATCCCAAAATTTAGTTTTTCGTTGATCATCTACTCTATCATTTTTTTTCCATTTTTTTCTCTCTTTCCATCTTCTCAGCTTCCAAACATTATGCTGCAATTCTCCTCCTTCTTTGTTGATGTTGTATCACTTATGCATTTGTAATATGTTTTCATCATTCCTTCTTCTTTGTCTAATATAATTCTTCTAAGACATTTTTAACATCAACTTCATCATTTCTTCAATTTCAATATCCAACTTGTTCTCTCACTGGTGCAAAATACCACTTCCTTGCCGATATTTGCTATTGTTGTCTTCCACTAACACATTAGAATACTACTCGCTTGGAGTTTCTTTAATCATTTCTTGTATTCTCTATCCATTTATGTTCACTCTTTGTTTCATTTCCTCCATGGAATACTTGTCTTCATCTTTCTTTAAACTGTTGCAATCCACCACACTTTCTATCTTGGATTGCTCAACCAATCTTCCAAAAATTCCAATTCTACTGTAACATTTTCCATAATTTCATCTAATCCCTTTATTTGATGATCCTTTTCCATTTCATTTGTACTATCACTATCCTTTGTATCATCTTATATTAAGTGTCCATTTCTAACATCTTTAGGCCAAAACTCTTCTTCTAACAACTTGATTTTTTATCATATTTGTACACAAAGTTAATACTTTGTTCAATATTAATAATAATTCTTGCATCCACACACCAATTATCAGATTTAAAATAAATATAGCCATTATATTCTATTGATGATTTTTTGATCATATGTTGATCTTCTAAAATCCTTGTCAGATTATCAAAATGTCTCTTCTCAACATCTGCATTACTTTCTTCTTCTCCAAGCATTGGTCCATGTTCTGGTGCACACATGTATCCTGCTTCTTCCTCATATTCAACTGTGTTGAGCATCCTTAACCAAGTTATAATATGAAACCTCATCCTCTTTCTATAATTGATTGCTTACAATTTCTTTAGTGGCCATTGAGCTGGTTTTATCTCTAGTATCCATCCATAACGCTACTCTCTTTCTCTATCTTCAAGTGTGTACTTCATCCATCAATATCTTTTGTTATATTAGTTGTTTCCTTTTCATCACTTATTTTCTTGTTTCCAACTATGTTTGCATTCTTTTCTCCTTGATTGTGACCTTCCTCTGAACCCAATATATGACTATTAGTAGCCATATTTGCCCTTTCTTATTGTGAACTCTCTTTGTTCACCTATGAGTTGCAACAAGCCTTCTCCATCGTGTAACAAGTCTGCTACTTGTCATATTACAAATTTCTCTTCTTTGTAACTCCTCTCTTCTCTTTGTCTTGGAAATTCTACCCACACTCACTATGGAACTGCCTTTGGAAACTTCTACCCAACCTCTAATGTGGGAAGTTGTACACATTTCTTGGTTCTATGTAAGAGAAATCTTCTCCTTCTTTGTTTGAGAACGTCTACTCCTCAACTTCAAAGATGTTCAGGCTCCTACACTTTCATCTTCTCACTTCTCTCTTCCTTGAGAACTTACGTTGCCAATTCAATTTGTTATTGGGTTTTGTCACAATTCTTCTTAGTCCTAAGAAATTTGTTTGCTCTCCCTTTCTATTTTTGGTTGTCACTTAATTTGTTTATGTATTTTTTAACATGCAATCAACTGCTTATCCAACTGTCACTGCAAAAGCCCTCAATAGCATTGCTTTTGCAAGAACTCTCTTCTATGCTTATTGCTACAAGATTTTATCTTCAAGATGTTATTAACAATTATATGACTCTTTCAACACAGATTTGTCTTAAAAATTCACGACTTTGACAATTTTACCATCTCAAACTCATTATTCATGTCTAACTTGATTTTGTAATATAAATTCATATATCTTATGATTACTTCATAAATAGATTAGCTTAATTAATATAGACATTAAAAATAAAAATAATATAACTACTAGTGTTACCACATGGTTTTATTATGGTGCATGTCATCAATACTATTTTTATTGACACAAGACATACTAATTTCTTGTAAAACTAATTAACATATAAAATATATTTTCATAGATTCTAAATATATAATTTTTTTGTGTATATCGTTATTTCTATTATTATTATTATTTTAACATAAAGAGTTATTTAATATAAATAAAAACATATTATAAAGATAAATATAATGAAATTATTATATATTTTTAGTATTATTGGTCTTCCGTTCTTTCAATTAAATAAATAGTTACATATTGTAGATGGATCTTGTGCATTCTATATGTTGTCCAAAAGATTGGGCAAACAATGAAAAAAGGGCCAATACAACTAGCCTTGTAGTCAACCAAATAAAGAATATGCACATCTAGTGTTGAGTTTTGACAGAATCACATCAACATATCTAATAATGTTGTATAATCTATTGTGACATACATAACTGATATAAAATCAAAAGATAAATATGCAGTTGTCATACAAGTAATCCATATAAGAGGACGATCTAATATATATCAATGTAGAGCAAAAAACCAAAATATGATCATAATAGTAGTCATCAAGCGATTATCCTTCTATGAAAGGATGATGAAGGTATTACTACACTTCACTGCCTTCTTCAGAGTCCTTGGATCCCTTCAAATGCCTTCCTCAGACAAAAAGTTTGCTTCATTGTTTCTTTCCATGTAAATATGCCAATAAGATATATTGTCAAAAACGTGTTTTAACTGAAATATCTCCTCCAATATTGGGAGCATGTGTGGTTCTAACATCTTTGAGAAACATTGAACCAATTTATAACATTCATGGATTCTCCAAAAACTTGAAGGGAGTGATAGTTTTTATTAAGAGCCCAACATATAAGTAGTTTGAGAGAAAGTAATTGTGCATAGTTGTTAAAGCTCTTGCCCAGACCAATTTGTGACTTGAGAAAATGTTGATCATTAAGGTATAGGATAAGACCTCCCCAAAAAAATCCATTATTGTTTCAAGCTCCATCAAATTAATCCCAAATAACCTCACGATCAATAACCACTTTAGTTCGAGGAACTTGGGCGATGTCATTGGACGGCAATAGTGCATAGATTGTGTTGATTTAGATGATATAAAATTTGGAGCATATGAAATATCCCTAAAAGTGGCCTTATTCATTGCCAACCAAACTCCCCAACATATGAGGGGTAGGATATGAGGACATCATCATTTGACATGTCCCGCCAAGACTTCCAAGCATTGCCCCTCCATTCTAGGTTATAACCTAGGATTTGTTTAACCTTCAAGTCCATATACATAATGTGAAAGGAAATTGAATAAATAAGTGTACAACGGACTCCCCTGCATCCTTGCTTCCATATATTCTTCCACCACCATTTTAGATTTTCCCTTTCACTAGCCACTATTTGATATAAGTAACTAGTTTTAGGAGTGTATATGCTAAAAGTAGAATGTACCCAACAGAGTGTGTCCTCCCTATATGACTTGACATGTGATATTGTCAGAGAATTAATATAATTTTTCCAAATATCCACAAATTTTATTTGTCACTACATGTGATATTTTTAGATCATTAATATAATTTTACCAAAGATCCAAAAATTCTCCATGTAAATCCAACTCATCAACGCCTTTCTAGATCCTACATAGTTGTTTGATGAGCATCTCCTATTTGATTTAGAAGTGTTAGTAGCGATTATTTAAAATTGTTACTAGATCATGAGGGACCTTGAATTTTTCCTTATCCTTTTGGTATCATGAATGGAAACATAATTATACTTTCATGGCTTACTCAATTTAATATCTTTCAAAACAAATAGTTTAATTTTTTTATTAGTGAATATTACACAGCTATATAATTATTTTTCATTATATATTATTAACAATAATTCATCTTGACATTGTATTTAGCAATTGTTGAGAGTGATGAAACCTCTCAAGATGCAATCTTCTATATAAATACAAAACTTGAGAATATATCCACAATGATCCATTTAACCTTGAATCTACAAAGGGTTGAGAAGGATCAAATCTTTCAAGATGGAAACCTCTTTGTTATTGTTAAATTTTAGAAAATACTTGGAGATTTGATTCATCACCATTCTTTGTAGATCCAAAGTTAATATGCTCAACTTGAGGAACACTATTCAAAGTTAAGATAAATGTGTGTTCAATTTGAGCAACACTTTAAAATATTTTAACTATAACAAAATTTTTATTTTAGTGTTTTTAATATAATATATAAATAGTTAACATTCAAAATATTTTATTTACAATTCACAATCTCCATTTTAATGATAAGAAATAGAAAATATATATCCATATTATATAATTTCTCTATGTATTAACACATTCAAATATTTTCGTTAATTAATATTTCTTAAAATGATATATTTGTATATAAACATGTATCCATACAATGAAATTTTTTATTTTAATCTTTTTTTTTTAATTTTTACATATCACTATATATTAAATATTGAATAAATTATAAATCATCTTCATATTTTGAATTTAAAAGGATCTATTAATGAAAAACAAATCTCTCTCTCATACTCCTCTTTTTCTATATATGGTACTAAAAAAATTTACTCAACATGTATATGGAAATATTTGATTATATTTCACATTAATTATTTATTGTTATTAGCATATTTTAAATGTTATATATCAATTCCATATTAAGAATGAAATAGGCCTTAATGGAAAGTGTGAATTTAAGAAAAATAAAATAAAATTAAAGTTACATTATTCTTTACAGTAAAGTAATTTTTTTATATTAATATTTCTGTGTTTTAAATATTAACTATCAATTCAAAATATGTAATTACAAATTTTTATAATATGATAATATTATGTTTATGCATAATAAATTCCTTCTTAAATAGAAAAGAAATAGCATATCTCTCCTACTAAAATGTAAATTAGTAGAATTGAAGTATTACTATCTTTTAAATTCTTAATGTAAATATTATTTTATTATTTTTAAATGTAACATTGTGAACAAAATATTCTTCATATTAAATTGTAAAATATCTCTGCAAATACTCTACAAACAAACAAAAATTAGTTAAATCTTTGTATACAAATTAGTTAAATCTTTATTTATAAATATAATCTTTTCAGATATTTTTTTTTTCAATTATTTTAACCATTATCCTTTTCAATTGTTTTAGCAATTACCTTTCTCATGTAAAATATTCATAATCTCATATCAATTCTCTTATCTTATCATAACATAAGTTTTACCCAAAATACAAATTATACACAAATACCCAAAATATAACAAATACATATTTCAAATGGTAGATAAATTACATAAACTTGAAATAGCATTAGCATTGTAAAAAAACATGAACTTGAAATGGCATTAACAATAATAAGTGATTTGCCATTATGAATGAGTAAAATAGGTCAGGATTGCTGCGTTTTTACTGTGCAGGTAAGCCATTTCTTACGCATATCTCTTACATTTTCCCACGATCCCACAATGTTCTGTGGTGTTCTTTGTCAAATACTTTTCGTTTTGGAAGTATTTTCTAAACAGAAAAATTTGCAGCACATGCGTGTCATTTTCAGCACAGAAAACACTGTTCTACTATGCTCCCAGGTGCCAAAATTCTACCATGCTGATTACTTTGAAAGCGATGAATGGGTCCCCAACGTACGCGCCATCTGCATGAAAGATATTTCAGTTAGCAGCTGAAATGAAGATTAACTACGCGCATGGGGAAAGTGGGCAGAGGTCAGTTGTCACCTGGCCCAGTTGCCAGTGGCATCCTTCTGTCATCCGTTCAGTAATAGTATAGTCGTATCACTGTTTCCCCCACAAATATTAATCACAAGAGAGTCTTTTACCACCCATATTAATTCCCATCCTGTTTTTTTCCTAAACATCGCAGTCTGTTAATAATACTTTCTGAAAGAGCTATCAGAAATTATATGGTAGATAATATTTATACATTGTTCTATGTACAGATCATGATGCGTGATATTAATTACAATGCAGTTTTTGGCCCCTGGAAATCAGACTCTGTCGGTGATACTTTCCAGAAGATTTATCAGAAATGATATGGTCGTTAATGCGTATGCTCTTTCTGTACACAAATCATGAATCATGACGTGTGATCATAATAATGCGATGAACATAGTTATCATTATTAAACTTTTATGAAAGTTTTGGGTCACCTTAACCGTAGTGCAGTCTCATTCTCTAATTAAGACTTTGACGAAAATAGTTTGTAAACAACTTCTCAGGATATTACATGTTGGCTAATGTTTTTTTCTTTATTTCATAATTACTAAAGTTCAATAGAATGTTGTATTCACCTTTTATAGGGCACAGCTATTTGCTAGGTGGGCAGTCAGCATGACCAGTAAAAGTGCACAAGTGTTTCTGACAAAAGTGTTTCCATGTTCTCACAAACATGAAAGTGATCTCATGAATAATGCCTATAATCATTAATTCCATACCAATTTTCCCCCCTCTTTTCTTCCTACTTGGCAGACTTTGGTAGGACCCCACACACTCAAATATGCATGCACACTTTTGTGACATTACTTCTCACTTTTCTTTCCACCCTTATCTGTTGACAGTGTATATCCTTCTCTCAGCCTCATATTATCTCTCCTCTCTCCCTCCCCTTTCCCACATCCCCCCATTCTCTCTCTATCTTTCCCTATACACCTTTATCCCTCCCTAGCCCTTTTTCTCTCTAACCTTCTCTCCATGCCACTCTCTCCTTCAACTCTATCTCTCTCGCTATCCTTTTCTTCTTCTCTATCTCTCCTTTGTTACTCTCTCTCTCTCATTCTCTTCCCCACCTCCCTTCATCTCTTGCCCTCTCTCTCTTCCCTCCATCTTTATCTTTACAACGTCTATTTGCATTGCAATGGAATGTCCAATAAAGAGCCTCCCATATTCAACTATATTATATCAAACTTCCCTAAACAATTTATGGTACATCCATTTGTAAGCATTACTTGGAATTTTGACGCTAAATATAAAAAAAAAAAAAGAAAAAATTTTTGAGAATTTGTAATTGACGAAGTTATGCATACTACATGAACTAGTCAACATGGTTACCTTCTTAATTTTGATATATCCTATCTATCTTGAGGTTTCTGGAGTAATGATGTTCGCCAATGCATGGAAAAATATTATTGTAGTCTCTTCTAGCTCTATATCTCGTGACAGTTCTAGTGCTTGTATTTCATCCTCTTCATAGTACATGTAGAATAATGTATTTTCATAACATTTAATCCCTTTACTATACTGTTTATCACAATAAAAAAATAGTCTCTATGATATTCTTTCATCCATTTGTTAAGGTGTCAATCTTATCAATTGAGTGAGGCTAGGAGGAGCATGATCTTCTCTATATTTGTGAGTGACCACTCTTCTAGTAGCCATATTTTACTTTCAAATTTCATTGCAAGACTAAAAGCATGCTACAGGGATTTAAAATCAAAGAGAGGTGACTTCTATTGGATGCTTTCATTTAAAGTTCTCATAAAGAGGTCTAATAAATTATTCTTTGAAATGTTCTTTACCATGAGACTAAGAATTTGAATTGTTGAATGTGCTCTATAAATGAAATTTTACATTGAATATTTACCAATTGACTAAATAAGGTATTTCTCTTAATATTCCGATAATGTGCTATTAATTCCTCTATAAAAAATAATCCAAATATAATATAATTCTTCTTCCTTTCATAAAGTCATTGATACCATACAAATTGATCGTTTTAGAAAATAGATACAATATTTACCTTTTGTAAGATTATCTCTTAGTGTATATCAAAGTATTTCTTCACCTAGAATATCCATGTTATAGGATCATTACCATCAAAATTTCTCATATTCATCTTGAAAATGAAGCAGTCACTTGGCACTCACTTCAAGCCCACATGATGTGAATCTTAGACTGAAAAAATTATGATTATGATTTTGTGCCTTGATATTTACGTTCTGCAATTGTCTTAAAATACTCTCCACATGTGACTGAGCTCCTAAACAATTTTCCTCATTTTCGTGATTTCTTGGGATCTCCATATCCCTTTTTAGAAATCTCTACGTGATTTTTGTATTTTTTTTAATTTCTTCAGTGACTGATTTTTATATTACTTATTTGAAAATTTCTTTTGTGTATTCCTTCTTTTCATCCATATGTTATGATATACATTTTGGTGATCCTTACACCTGAGAAAACTTACTTTCCAACTTGGATAACCATTGTTAGATATCTTATATTTCTTCATGAGTCATTGATGAACTTTCTATAGGTTTAAGTAACCTTTGAACCATCCTTAGGAGTGATCTAGATTTATGAAGGAATGAAATGAAATATAGACATAAATAGAAACACAAAGATATAGAGAAGACAAAACTTCAATTAATTAACAACAAAGTACTAAAAACTCGTTTACATGCATAATGGAAATGAACTAACTACTCTAAGAAGAGATGGTGGCAACTACATGCCTTCTAAATTTTGTTACAATGAGACTCAAAGGCCTATTTATTATTGAGAAATAATGGAAACCTATAAACCCAGAAAAAACTAACCCTATGAGATAAAACACCAAAAGTTTGTTGGCCCCATTAGGGTAAATTGGTACATCAACTTCCTGCGGTTGTAACCTTAGCATGTAATGTTTGTTTGACATGTATGATACCTTGTTATAAATATCTATCCAAAGACTACAATTTTCGACAGAAAACCCTCTCTGTGGGCTATTATTTTACCTGTTTTCCAAAAAAAACTTACTTTAGGGCCTCAAAACAACTCTAGAAGTTCAGGATCCAAAAAACTACCAAAAATAGTAAATTGTGCTACAATTAAGGAAACTGAAAGAAAGAATGGTGGGGATCCAAGTGGAATAGGCGATTAGCCTCTAATATCGATTTGGATCAGTGCTCCCCCTTAGGAAGCAATGGTCCCAATTGCATTGAGTGCTTCCATGAGGTAGGGAAACTTCTGCTAAACATGGTCCCTGGTGAGCCATTTGCCTTTATGCAGGAGTTGGCTAGCTTTGACAAAACAATACAATTGGATCTTTCATTGGCAAGTGTTATTGATTTGTGTGTCCACGATCTGATCAGTTGTGGCATTTTCCATGCAGTCTGGGTTTAGCTTCGTTGGTGTGAGTTGTTCTGCAATGTCTGATGCGTCAAGCAATGGCGGAAAGTATGGGTGAAGGTGGTCCACATTGAACACTAGGTGTAGGACAAGGAAAGTTGGAATGCTAAGCTCAAAAGAATTGTCTCCCAAAACCTTGGTGATGGTGTAAGGCCCATATTGGAGTGGTTTGAGCTTTTGATGAGCTCCAACAATGCTTTTTTTACAAATGCAACCAAACGTTTTCACCCACCTAAAACTTGTGTGGCACCTAATGTTGATCATGTCACTGCTTGTACTTGGCATTAGGCTTATCTAATATGTTTTGCACATGTTGGTGGATGTGTTGGATGCATTCAATAAACCAAGTTGTTTTATCAACCTCATATTGTGCATGTGTGTATTCTGTCTGTGTAGTCACATGAGGCATGACAACATCAATCAGACATAATGGTTGAAATCCCAGACCCACTTGAAAAGGAAGATGACCAGTTGAGCTATGGAGAGCTCTCTTATAATTTTGTTGCACATAAGTAAGGCTCTAATTCTAGGTTCATGGATACTTGGAGTTGTAGATGTTTAGTATGTGCACTATCATCCTATTGATGGCATCTATCTATCCATCAGTCTGGGGATGTAATGCAGTCAACTTGGTGAGCTTGGTGTCCAATAATGTCTAGAGGCTCAAATAGAATGTACTCAAGGACCTAGTATCGTGATATGATATAACGTTCTGCAGGATCCCAAAATGTACCCATATTCATTCAAAGAAGAGTGTGATATGTCCTCTACTATGACACTCTTCTTGTAAGCTACAAATATAGCCATCTTAGAAAATATATCCAAAACCACAAAGACACAGTCATTACCATGCTTGATAGAAGGGATGCCTCATAGATAATCAATGGAGATGAATTCCTAGGGCTAACTAGGAGTAGGAAGAGGAGTGTACAGGCCTTGATTCTTGATGGTTTGCTTGGAGATGGCACAGGAAGTGTAGAATCTGATATATTTTCCAACATCCTATTCGATTTTTGGCCAATAAAAATACTTTTGTAGTACGACCAAAATTTTCTCCACACCAAAGTGTCCTATGACCCAACTATAATACGCCTCCCAAATAATCTTGGCATGCTCACTCAAAGGGACACAAAGGTGCCCTAGGTAGCATAATAATGCATTCTAGATGTGGAAATTTGGAACTTGCTTGCCATCCACTAGCATCTAATATGTGGTGGTGAACTCTTGATTATTTTCATATAGCTACGACCATCCAAAGGTCTTGTGGCCACAAGAGTTGAGAATAGTAGTTAGTGCTACAACTGGGGGCCAACTGATGCAATCTCCAATATGATTGGTTCTGCCCTTCTTATATTTAATGTTCAAGTGGATTTGTTGTAGATATGTAGACGACCTATTATTCTGATCACTTTTCAACTTTCCTTGCCTCTAGATAAACTAAAGAGGTTGGTGATATGTGTAGATGACCATCTCCTTCCCAACAATGCAATGTTTCCATTTCCATCATGCCTATATGATATAATACAACTCTTTACCATAGGTGGGGTATTTTTGAACTGTATTAGAAGGTGTCTCACTATGATAAACCATTAGATGACCTTACTGGGTGAGAACCTGACCAATAACATAGTCAGAGGCGTCTGTCTCAATTTCAAATGGTTGTCTTAGGTATGTCAATGTGATTAAAGCTGCAAATTAGAGGTGGTGCTTCAGCTGAACGAACCCCTTATGTTGGGACTCAGACCAGAAAATATTTGCTTTCACTCCACCTTTGGTAACCTGACTCAAAGGCCAAGTGATGTGAAAGAATCCCTACATGAACCTCTGATAAAAATTAGCAAGGCATAAAAAGATATGTAGCATTGTCAAAGTGGTAAGGGATGGCCAATCATGAAAGACTTGGATATTAGTTGGATCCACATGCATGCCTTGCTCATCAATGATGTAGTCTAGATATTGGACATGGCTCATGCCAAAGGTTCATTTATCTAAGTTGGCACATAGTTTATGATGCCACAAGGTTTGAAGGGATTTCTGAATGTGTTGCAAGTTCCCTTCTTGAATTTTGATGAACATAAGGATGTCAATCAGATATACAACGCCATATGATTTGATGAAGGATCACAATATGTCATCCATCAACCTCATAAAAGTTATAGGGGCATGTGTCAACCGAGAAGACATCACCAACCACTTGAAAACGCCCACCTTGGATTTGAAGGAAGTCTTCCATACATCTGTGGCTTATATTATCATCTCGTGATAGAGAAAGTTAAAGTATATTTTGTTGAAACACTTGGCTTCCTTGAGCTGGCCAAGAAGGTCATTGATCTATGGGATTGAATACCTATTCATAATAGTGATTTTGTTTAGTGTCTGATAATCAATGCAGACCCTCCAAGTTCCATATTTCATCTGTACAGGTATAATCAGGCTCCCACAAGGTGAGAAACTTGGTTGAATGTGTCCTTTTTGTAGAAACTCCTGAATTTTCCACTTAGTTTCTTCATTTTCCAAAATGGAGCGGTGATATATTGGCCCATTGATTAGAGGGGCTCTAGGAGTTAAATTGATTGAATGTTTTAGCAAACAGTTCAAAGTCACCCCTATGGGTGAGGAGGAGATGTCTCTCGATTCTGCCATGATGTTATCAACCTACTTCTATTGCCTGTGGGAACCCTCCCCAAGGGCCATGGTTGTAGCCACTATCTTCGACTTTCTTTGAGAGAAAATCATAAACAAAACAAATTCCCCGGTATGGAAGATGATCTCACTGCATTGCTTAGTATAGATCAAAGAGATGGTTGTAGGTAGCGCTACCTTTGATATCCTATATAATTTACTTCCAAAATTAATAATAACAGTGTGAGTCCTCAACTCATACACAACATTACTCTTCCATACGTATGGTTGGCCTACTAAGACATTACAAACTTTAAGAGGAGCAACATCACACAATACCTCATCCGTGAAGGGCTAGATGTTGTAGTGAAGGCAACATTGTCGGCTGATGTGAAGATATCATCCTTGGTGGAGCCACTCGATGGTGTATGCCTGCAGGTGTGGTATGGTTAGTAGATCCAAATGATTCATGAATTGTACTAAAATGAGGTTCTTTTCTCTCCCACTATAGACGATGAACTGCGACGGAGAACCCTGACCCACATTTGTGAGTGGAAGAGACACTCCCCCTCCCATGGATATTTGGGCTTAGTCTTCTGGACCTTGTTGGTGGAAACATTGGAATTGGGTTTTTCATCAATAATATGCCTCCCCTTGTTGTATCCCTTGTCAAGTTCTAGTTTACAATCAGAACATGCATCAGACTCTAAAGCTTCCAGCTCTGCCACCAATGATTGCTTAGCATGACACTTATTTGTGTTGTGAATCGAACTCTTGTGGAACTCACAACACTTTCCTCTGCCCTTATTTGTCTTCATGGTGCCATTATTTTCCCGCAACTTCAATGGGTTGTCCTAGGTCGCTCCACCTTGGATCTATCCTTTATTCTATGGTTTGAGGGCACCCTTTCCTTGTTATTGATTCACAAATCCAAAGTCACCTTTTTTTTTCAATATTGGCATCATATTATAATGTTGCACCAAGCAAGGAGATGTTCAAGAAATCCATTTCTTCTTGAATATATTTATGTAGATAGCCATAGTGCTTGAGCAATAGATGTCACTTAGTATTTGATACCCAAATTTTTGCATAGAGTATGAAAAATGTTTTTGAACTCATGTACATATTGTTCCCTTTGTTTCCATAGTGTGGTCCATTATATGCACTTGTCCTCATAGCTCCCCATGGGGTAATATTGTTCCTTGACAGTGCCTTGAAAACAATTTCAAGAGGTAGCAGATATAAACAGAGAGGATTCCTCGACCCTTTTATCAAAATAATTTTCCCACTAGTCCTTGACATGGAGGGTGGAATTAAGAAACACAAAAGTAACATTTTCCCTATTAAAGAAACTATGGACCGAAAAATAACCTTCCAACAAATTCAACCATTTATCTACAACATTTGCATCTATTTGACCTTTGAATATAGGGATATCAAATTTGACTTGTACCTTGAAGGGGGGAGGGGGTGCCTCTAAAGTGATTGTTGGATGAAGATTCATCACCAATAGGAATCTACCAAAGGATCTTGGAAAATTTGTCCATCACCCCATTCCTTTTCTTCTTGAGGGATTCTTCGAGCAACAATTTGAAAGTGTCTCCTGCTCCCTCATATTTCTTTTCTTCTTCCATGGGAGGTCATTAGTGTCGGTAGTGATATTCTTGCAAAGGAACCACCATTTCAAGTCCCAAGTCATTATAATCTGACATTGTCGGGGACATATAAAGAAAAATAGAGAAAGATTAGACCACTATGATACCATTAATCTAGATTTATGAAGGAATGAACTGAAATATAGATATAAAAAGAAACACAAAGATACAACAAAAGAAAAACTTCAATTCATTAATAACAAACTACTAAAAACTTGTTTACATGAAAAACGGAAATGAACTAGCTAAGGTGATAGTAGCTTATCTCTGAGAAGAGATGTCACAACTACTAACATGTCTTTTGAATTGTGTTACAACGATGCTCGAAGCCCTATCTATTATTGAGAAACAATTGAAAAACCTAAACACCCAAAAACCTAACCCTACGAGATGAGGTTGTTTGCATTATGACTAATGTGTTTTCCTTGATGGCAACCTACTTGATAAAGTTGTCTACATGATGGTTACACAAATGCTACATGTGAGATAGACAAAGGAATATCATTTTGGAGATAGAGGAATGATAAAAGTGAAGTTTGGAAAGTATACGCGGGTTCTGTGAATAAAGGTCACGTACATATGCGGGTATGGTAAAGAAAAGTCATGTACAGTTTTTGCACCACGGTATTGTCAATAGAAAGGGTCTTTACCATGCTATTGGCCCATAGTAATGAGAAGGAAAATTGATATTTGATCCCATCAAATAGTACCATTGATATTACTAAGGGATTGGCCCAAGGTATTGGCTAGGGCCTGTTATGTAAGGACATGGAGATCAAAGTGTTTGGTGTGAAATTTTTCTTCTTTCTATGAATAATTTTATCTAAAATAGGTGTTCACCAAGTTGTAGGGAAATGACACAGATCTAGAAAAATATGAAATATGGTATCATATGTACTTGTTTGATTTTCTTATTAGAAATATCTAACTATATAGATCCATTGTCTTAATGATACTCTAACATAAAGATGAGACAGTAACGGGTGTGAAGTATGTTATGTGATCACAATGAAAGCATGAAATAATGATTTCAGATATATACGTTGGTTTTCCTATAAAATATCATGTATCTATGTAGATCTTATTATGAATAATTGCATATATTTTTTGTAGTATAGTCAGATTTGTACGCAGGTGTTAAGTTTGAAAGGCCTGTACGTGTGCAAGAGTGCTTTATAAGAGTCACATACATCTACTATGGTTTTGCAGGATGAGTTGATGTTGGGCGTGGGATCCCCCCAAGACATGTTTTGGGGCTTAAAGCCCAAGTTCTCACTAAGTCCATTGTAAAGACTCCGCAATTTTTGGGCGCAGAGTGCAAAGTTGTAATAGAGTCATAAGATCGTCCACCCTTACTTTTGTAAATGTAGTGTTGATTTGAGAGATCTACCCATGGTCCACAGCCCATGGGATTGTATAAATAGAGGGAGGCTTTAAGTGTAAAGAGATCATCATTAGAGAAGTCCAGAAAGTATTAAGTTGAAGTGCAAAGTTGTGTCTTTGGGTCATAGGGTAGGAGAAGGCTCTACAGCTAAGTGTGCAGACCCCTGCAGCTGATTACGCAGGGAAAGTGGAGTCTATAACCGTTGGAAGCATTAATAAAGAGAAGTTTTACCATACTTCTATGTATATTTTCTTGTTTTATGCATTGAAGTGTATTGGGTATGAACTGCATGTTTATTTTTTATTTACTGCACGAACTTATATACATGTGTTGAATAAGTAAATATAATATGAGGTATTTGTTTATGTGAAGATAACTAATTGTACTAAGAAGATAAGTAAGATCTATGGTGAGATAGTGCAAATCGCTGCTCCAGCAACACAAAAGCCCCACAACTCCTAGTTAGGGTTGCGCGAAGGTAAATATAACAAAGCGCAAAGGCCTCGCAGGACAGGGAAGTACACAAAGTAACCTGTGCAAAGTTATTCACGGTAGGACTAAATCAACCCCTGAGACATCTCAAGGGTGTGGAAACCTAGTTTCAGCATCCCCCCATACTGCTTCACTTGAGGCCTCAGTACGTGCTTCGCAAGATGTTGCCAAAAGGGCCAGTAGTATAGGGATTGTTTTGGCTAATTAACTCTGAACCTGGGTCAAGCCCCAACTAGTCGACAAGGTAGGGTTGTTGAACCTTCTTTGGGTTCTGTATTACCATCACACAACAGTGACTATCTTCGTCATCAAGCAGCTCCTCTGCCTGGTGCATGATGGGTGTTTGTGGCTGGAGGAGCCTATCCCCATCATGGACTATCTAATCCATCGAATTACCCAGTTCCCATGTAAAGGAGAGGACCCCATAGACATTTAGGAGGGGAAGAGCAATGATCTAGCCATTGTGGAGGCCATGAAAAAGAAATACAAGCCGGAGAAGAAAAAGAGGGGCTACACGATATCCAGTATCAACAATAAAGCAATCCAAGTGGTGACGCAGATACTGGTAGGTAAGGTCATGCAGAAGTGTTGCATAGATAAGGTGCCCGCACCAGTGGTGGCACTTGATGAATAGTGCATGGAAGGGGTCAAGTTTAACTAGTCTTAAGTCTTGTGTAAGGAGTTCCTGGAAAATTGTCGTGAGGCATGGGAACAAGGAAAAACTTTCCACTATGCATGGCTTCTGTTGTCCATAGTGCTGGTGGCCAGGGAATTGCCAGAGGACAACCAGTTCCTCACAATTGCAAGGGATCTCTCGAAGGCTATGAAGTACACTTCGTTGTGGGCCACTAAGGATGCGAACCGGATCCGTGACAGTAAAATATTCTAGTTGTTAATGGAGATGAACATCAGAATAGGGATTAACCACAAGCCATAGTTATCACCCACTGTCTAAAACAGCCTGCAAAGTTTCTCAAAGTTTAAAGTCGACTTTCATCACATATACCTCAGGGCATGCAAGGACCCTGCAAATAAGTGGAACGAACTACCTTATATGGCCATAGGCAATGTGATTTTCAATGTACTTGAGACATGACCACTAAAGTGGCGCACTCGAGGCATCCCTATGTTGGAAAAGTCTGTTGCATAGAACAAGAAGGAGGAGGCAAAATTGTGCATGGCGCTGTTGGCAAAAAAGAGAAGGAAAGAATTAGCATCAGCAAAAGTGCAAGAGGTGTGGGATGCTACACAGATAGTAGTAGAACAAGAAAAGGCCACAGCAATAGCAACATAGAAGGCAACAACGAAGGAGTGTGAGGGCCAAAAGTCACCTTCACCAGAGCAGGAGCAAGAGATGGAAATAGAGATAGAGAATTGTGGTGTAGACCCATAGAAAACATCAACACTATTGAAGTGCCAGTGGCCAAGAGAGAAGATGGGGTCGCACAAGAAGGAAGGTGAAACCATATAAGTTGTTGATCGACTCGATCACCCTTACTAAGGGTGACCTGCATGATATGGGCGAGACATTGTGTGACGTCACCATAGAGGCCCTCCAGAACTTTACGGATGAGAATTAGATTGTGTTGGGGGCCCTCCGAGCACAGATTCAGGAGTTTTAGGTGCACTCTTCTTAGGTTGGTACCCTCTCAACCAACCTCACAGTAAGAATAGCCATTGCTGAGGAAATGTTGCACACTCGTACAACCAAGACAATAGTGCTGCCAAAAGGGGAATTGGTTATAGTAAATGACAGCACCCAACCTATGGTTAGTACATTGAAGGGGATAGGGATCAACATGGCTATGCTCCCATGGGAGACGCTCTATGTTCTGTAGGATAAGATTACTACAGAACTGTGGGCTAGGGAGAGTAGCGCATTGTAGGTGCTGAATGAGTAGAAGATTAACATGGACCAGTTGAGCTTGCACCATGATGAGGTTGTGTCTTAGAATAGGCAGATGGTGTAGGTATTGGAAGAAGCCTACTAGATGGTCCCTAATATTGCCATCCCAACAGAAGCACCAGCAAAGGTGCACATGTAGAGATTAGCAACAGGGGTGCATGAGGTGCGAGAAGAAATGGCTAAGGTTCAGCTGGAGCTGGACCTTTAGATCATAGGGCTGCAGTTGAAGGTGCAACCTTCAACTCCCGTAGAGGTAAGGGAATAGTGTGCCAACGCCATTACATCAGGGCTGGAGGAGATCAACAGTGCAGTAAGGGACTGCACCAAAATGTTGGAAGAATCATTCGAGGTCCTCATGAATTTGTAGGAGGACCCGAACATATAATGCTTAGAAATAGAGGCACGTGAGCTACAGTAGTAGTACAATAATGTCAAAGGGACTGCACAGGAGGTGGCCCTCACTCAGAGGCTCGCACGAATGTGACAGTCCAAAGTGTTTAAAGAGCAAGTAGACATAGCACAACACAAAGAAGTAGTTTTGAAGGCACGTGTTCAGCCCTAGATCGATGAGGCCTTCATAATCACAACAAAAATTAAAGGCAAGCTCATGTAGATGTAGGGGATGCAGGAACGGATCCAGGGAAGGAGTTCCAACACCACAGTCTCAAAACAATGCATACAAGAGATACAACAAGTAGTCACTCAGTTCACTACTGACCTTGTAGCAGTGCAAGTAGAGTTGGGAGGTCTCCACGCGAAGATCTCCGCATCAATAGAGTGACTCGAGGGCGAGTCATGATGTTTGTGTTGGGGACTTGTTACGCATGGGATCTCCCCAAGGCTAGTTTTTGGGGTTAAAGCCCAAGTTTTGACTAAGTCCATTGTAAAGACCCCACGATTTGTGAGCGCGAAGTGCGAAGTTGTAATAGAGTCATAGGGTTATCTGCCCTTACCTTTGTAAATGTAGTCTCGGTATGAGAGATCTACCCATGGTCTGCGGATGATGGGATTATATAAATAGAGTGAGCCTCTAAGTGTAAAGATATCATCATTAGAGAAGTCGAGAAAGAATTAAGTCAAAGTGTAGAGTTGTGTCTTTGGGTCGTATGGTAGGAGAAGGCTCTACAGCTAAGTGTGTAGAGGCCTAGTAGTTCGCATCTAAGTGTGTGAACCCTATAGCTGAGTGTGCAAGGTAGGTGAGTCTGTAACTATTGCAAGCATTAATAAAGAGACGATTTACCATACTTTTGTGCATCCTTTCCTGTTTTATGCATTGAAGTATATTGGGTATGAATTGAATGTTTATTGTTTATTTATTGCGCAAACTTATATATATGTTCTAAATAAGTAAATATAATATAAGGTATCTATTTACATGAGGATAACCAATTTTTATAATAATATAAGTAAGATCCTTGGCGAGATAGTGCAGATCGTTTTTCCCCACAACTACTGGTTAGGGTTGTGCGAAGGTAAATATAATAGGGTGCGAAGGCTTTGCAGGATAGGGAAGTACGCAAACTAACATGCACGAAGGTATTCATAGTTGGACTAAATCAACCACTAAGACATCTCAAGGGTGCGGAAACATGGTTCCATTATCCCCCCATATTGCTTCGGTTGAGACCTCAGTCCGCGCTCTGCGGACTATTGCCGAAAGCACTAGTAGTACAAGGATTTGTTTTGCTAATTAACTCCGAACCTAGGTTAGGCCCCAACAAGCCAACAACTGATGATAATGGTTGACATGTTCTATTATGTTTATTTTCGTATGTCAATGAAGTCTCTCTTATAATAATCTGTGTTTGAGAGTACTATTTTGGGTGAATTGATTATGAATTAGAAGTTGACTAAGTGATGATACTAATATATGATAATATATATTTGGTTTAGTGATTTATGTTGGCTTTAGTATATGTTTGGGTGATTGGTTTAGTGGCACAGTGATTCAAATTTAGTTATCAATATTTTGAGATCTATACATGGGTTTTCTTGAGGAGAAGCACATACATACACATGTACAATAGAGCATACAATTTGATGCATGTTTGATCAAGGTTTTGCAGTGGTAGAAGTTGGTTTCTATGATGGGTAATAATATTTAACTTGGTATATTGATGAGTGGCTATGCATTGGTATGATTTATCCTAAATTGACCAAGTTGCATTGGTTACATTAGAAGATTTGATGATCCAGTATTTGAGTAGTTTATTTTAGAATTGTTGAGAGTGGATCCAGTTTGAAACATTATGAAAAGTGATCCACAAAGAGATGAGGATAGATGTTTTCACAAAGGGGATTGTAGCTCCCTTCTAGTAGGACCTGGAAAATGAGAGAGGGTTGTAGCCTTCTGCACGTAGGAGCTTGCACAGAGGTTAACATCTATGCCAGTACAAGATTGTAAGAAGGTTATTTTTAATAAAATAAGAAGAGAGACGAAAACAACAATGGTTTTCTCCCACATTGGGTTTCACCTAAAAAACCTAGTGGTCATATGGTTGTGTGTGTTTATGTTCTATCTTCTTCTTGAGTGCTCACTGCTTGATTGATGAATAATGGAATAATAATGCATTGATTAATGTTGTGGAGATGATTAAATAAGTTACCTAGATATACGTAGGTTTCTATAGTAACAATCACATACATACAATGGTTTCCTTTACAATAGTCATATATAATAATTAGAATAAGAAATTAAAATTGAAATTGGTACATATTGATTCACGCCTGCCCGCCCCCCGCCCCCCACCCCAGCTCAATATTTTTCTAACGATTGGTATCAGAGAAAGTCCTTCAGAAGAAGCTTGATCTCTTGAAGGAAGATTCATCAAGATGAGAAATCAAGAGGGAGTAGCATCTATCAGGCCACCATTATTAAATGTAACCAAATTACTTTACTGGAAAGTTAGAACAAGAGCTTATCTACAGTAAATTCGAGCTAATGTTTGGGAAATCATGAAAGGATGCTATCCATATCGATCCTACATTTCTATAGATGAAGCAAAAAAGAAAAAAATATGAGACCAATACACAGTATATCAACGCTCTGTTGGGAAGCTTGGAATAACCGAAATTTGTGAAGTTTATGCAATTGAATACAACAAAGGCTATATGGGACAAGATCATTCTAATTTATTAAGGTGAAACTAAGGTAAAGTGTGTCAAAATTCAAACATTTAGAATTAAATATGAAAATCTCATAATGCATATCGATGAAAGTATTGCAAGTTTCTTTCTAAGGGTAGATGCGATCATTAATTCAATGAGAATTCTTGGTGATGAAGTAAAAGATTCAATGCTTGTTGAGAAAATCTGGAGATCTGTAACCCCAAAATTCAATTCAAAAGTATCTTCCATTGAAGAAATATAATATTTGAAGAACTTTATTTTTCAACAACTTCATGGGATCTTAACAGCTTATGAAATGAGAAATGGGGGTCCATGAGATATTAATGAAGTAGAATTCAAAGCTACTTCCAAAGGAAAATAAAAGGAGGATCTTACATAATCGAGTTTCGTATCATATGAAGAAGAGGTGAGCTTCATAAACAAACTCCAAGTAGGAACTAGAAGATTTCAATGTAAGCTTCCTTTCAAATGTTTTTCATGTGAAAGTGTTGGTCATTATGCTGCTAAACACCATTATAACGAAAACCATGAAAAGGGAAGAATTCTACAAAAGTAAATTTTAGAGGTTTTGAAAACAAGAAAATTTTCTACACACACGAAGATAACGATGGTCTTTCAAATGGTGAAGAAGGGCATTTTGATCAATAATTTCAATTACTTATGGCATTTTAAGATAAATGTATTCATGATTCTAATGATGTTTTTATGGATGCCCTAGAAGAAAAGGATAATCTCATTGAACAAATAACTTAGCTTAAAATTCATCTATCAGAAGCTAAATTACTAGAAGAGGCACTGAAGAAACAAATTCTAGAAAGGGAGAGCATAATGAAAAGTTAGAACTAGAAATAGTAAGTCTAAGAAGGGAACTCAAGAAAATAGAAGCTATAAACCTTGTACTTTGTAAAGGATCTGATACCCTAGAAGAAATCATCAAAGTACAATACTCTCCTCTAATAAAAACAGGTCTTACATATAATGGAGAAGCATCAAGGACTAGAAAATCTTCTATAACAGGTACAGGAAACTATTTCAATATAGTAAAGGGTATCAGTCAACAAAATTCCAGCTCTTAACAAAAGAATGAGGGATCAAATTTTTCCCAGGTAAACCATCCTTACCACACTTGAAAGGGAAACTATACAAAAGGTACTATGCTCCCAATAATTTCTACTTAAATGGTCAATGCTTCTCTTATAATCATTTTGGTCATAAGGGTTCTCAATGTTTCACTTATAAAACTATCATGACTAGAGAAGCAAGAAAACAAAGAATGAGTTTGGATTAAATAAATACATTTACAATAATTTCTCACCTCGCCAAGATGAAACAAAATGTTATTTTTTCAATAAATTTGGCAAAAAGAGACTAAATGCAGAAGTAGAATGAGACCAACTCTTCAAAATGAAAAAAAGGAAACAACATCCAAGGTATGGAAAAAGAAAACCATAGAATCTAAAAATTGTGGTTTAGCTTTTTATGTAGTAGATCAAGAAAATCTATGGTACATTGATAGTGGATGCTCAAAGGATATGATAGGTGATAAACATAATTTTATGTCCTTCAATGAAATAAAGAAAGAAAAGAACGTAACCTTTGGAAATAACTCACCTATTGTTATTAAAGGGAAAGGAACTGTTTTGCTAAAAGATAAGGTTAAAGCTAGAAACATTTTGTTTGTTGATGGATTAAGACATAAATTGTTGATTATTAGTCAAATGTGTGACCAAGGGAATGATGTTATTTTTAGATCAAATAATTTTGTGGTAAGTAATCTTAATACAGGTAATATCATAATAAAGGGAATAGGAACTTGAGGTAATGTATATGTCTTGGAAGGTGGCCAATAAAATTGTTACTTGAGAAAATAGAAATAAATATGGGTTTGGCATAGAATATTGGGGCATTTAAGCTTCACTCAATTACATAAGCCAACCATAATGGGAGAAGTACATGACATTCCTAACATCTCATTGGCAAAAAACAGCATATGAAAATCATGTCAATTCGATAAGGAAACTGAAGTTCTATTTAATGCTAAAGGAGGTACTTGAAACAAGCCAATTGAACTTATTAATATTGATTTATATGGTCCTATGTGAAAGAATTCTTCTTGAGGTGAATAATACTTCATATTATTCATTGATGATTTTACTAGAATGTATTGGATTGGCTTATTGAAATGTAAATATGAAGCATTTGATAAATTCAAAGTCTTCAAAGCTTTAGTAGAAAATGAGTTAGATTTTAAAATAAAATATCTTAGATATAATAGAGGAGGAGAGTTTATAGGATATGAGTTTTTCAACTTTTGTGAACAACATGGTATCAAATTAAAATTTTCTATAGCTAAAACTCCTGAACAAAATGGAGTGGCAGAAAGAATGAATAGAAAAATCCAAATGGCATGTTCCATGCTTGATGAGCCTTGAGCGCCTCATAGCTTATGGGGGAGGTGAAACACATACAGTCATGAATATCCTCAAGAAAACTCATATTCGGGTAAACATTTATAAAACTCCTTATGAACTATGGTTTAGTAAGCCTCGAACTATCAAACAATTTAGAGTTTTTGGAAGCAAATGTTCCATTAAGAATAATGCTGATAAACTTTTAATAGTTAATATTTATGTAGATGACATCATATTTGGAAGTAATGTAGAAACTATGAGTCAATAATTTTCTTCTATTATGGAACAACAATTTGAGATGTATCTACTTGGTGAACTAACATACTTTCTTGGTCTTAAATTTAAACAAATAGAGAACGGTATATTTATCTCACAAAGCAAGTACCTCAGGCAGATTTTGAATAAATATGGAATGGAAGACTACAAGCCTGTATGCACACTAATGGTGATAGGATGCAATCTTAGTTCACATGATGATTCTCCTTAAGTGAATCAACCGTAATACAAATCTATGATCATAATATTTCTCTACCTTATAATAACGAGACTAGATATTATCCATGAAGTTGGAATTGTTGGATGATTTCAACCAAATCCCAAAGAAATTAATCTCCATGTAGTCAAGAGGATATTCAATTATTTACAGGTAACTCAATATTTTGTTCTATGGTATCCCAAAGATGCATATTTTGCACTTCATTCTTACACACATGCAGATTGTGCATGGAATATTGATGATTGAAAGACTAATAATGGAGGAACACTTTATTTGGGACCTTGCTTGGTATCATAGTTCAGACAAAAAAACAAAACAAAACAAAACAAAAACAAAAAAACAAAGAAAAACAAAAACAAAAAAAAACTCCATTTCTTTATCTACTGCAGAGGCATAATATGTTGCTGCTATATCATGTTGTACTCAAATTCTATGGATGATGCAACATTGGAAGAAATTCAAATCACTTGTCCTCAACCTATACCTATTATGTGTGATAATACTAGTGCCATATGTATTTGAAAAAATCATGTCATGCACTTAAAAACCAAGCATATTCCAATAAAATATCACCTTTTGAGAGAGAAGGTTCTTGAATGAAAGGTCAAACTGGAATATGTACCCTAAAAGGAACAAGTTGCAGAAATATTTACAAAGCCACTTCGTCATAATTCCTTTGAATATTTTAGACATAAACTAGGAGTGGTATTTACCTCATCAATTTGTTAATTATTCTAACAGATATTTCATGTTTAGGTGGAGCTGAGACTGTAAATTATTATAGTTTATTTTTTGTAAGTGGATCTCATGAAGGATAGTCGTGTACGTATGTGAGTTTGGTTCTAGACAGTAGCCTGTGTCTCTCTATGATGAAGAAATATTAGGAAGTCTCAGGGAGAGATTTTGGTTTAGGAGGAGCATTTGCTATATTTGTAGAATTGAATTGTGGGAATTACGATTTCTTGACAATTCCTTGCTACATAATGATTCTTATGATTGGTGATGTTGCCGATGACACATTGTTTGCTCAAGTTTTGGATGATGACTATATGTTTCTTAAGAAGTTGATTATATTATTTTTCTTTATGAGGATTTCCTTGGCCCTTTTATATGTTGGTGATACATGATGACAATGATGCAAGATCCTATATGGTATATGATAGTTACTGAAGACGCTCATGGATTTACCTTGATCTTGGTCATAAATGTCATATTTTTCTCCTGATGTACAGGTCATGTAAAGACCCATGATGTAATAATTTTAATAATCAGTCATGTTTGGACTACTGGGGTCAAGTCAATTATGTATGTAATCCCATTTTGGGCATTTGATGTAATGTTGAGTCAAATATATAACCCCATTATGTTGTGTGATTGATGTAAGCATGAGTCCTTGGTGATAGGAAGGTCATACTTGGTTGAGTCTTAGAGTCATTTCTAGAAGATTCAGCATATGCTCAGGGGGAGCATGGTCAGTATACAATGTTCATATTCCGTAGATCAGATCTACAGTGAAAAGAAGTCTTTTAGCAATGGTCAACCCTTTTCCCTTGATGTCAAAGGGGGGGAGTAGCTTGGTGTTTGGATAATAATGCTTGGAGAGCATCTTGGTATGTAGATAAATGTGCTTATAGGTATCTACAGGTAGTGGTGACCAAAGACGAAAGTGGCTGCCATCATGTCCAAAGCGGGAGATTGTTGGCATTACGACTAATGTGTCGTCCTTGATGCAAACCTACTTTACAAATTTGTCAACATGATGGTTATGCATATGCTATAGGTGAGATAGACAAATGAATATCAGTTCAGAGACAAAGAAATGATCAAATGAAGTTTGGAAAGTATATGTGGGTCCTGTGAATACATTCCATGTACATATGCAGGTATGGTAAAGAAAAGTTACATACAGTTTCTGCACCATGTTATTGTCAATACCAAGGGTCTTTACCAGGGTATTGGCAAATACTAATGAGCCTGACAATGGATATTTGTTCCTGTCAAAGAATACCATTGACATTACTAAGGGATTGACCTAAGGTATTGGCTAAGGCCTAAGCTATATAAGGAGATGGAGATCAAAGTGTTAGGTGTAACATTTTTGTGATTTCTATGAATAATTTTATTTGAAGCAGGTGTGCACTAAGAAGCAGTGAAAAGACATCAACCTGGAAAAACCTAAAGTATGGTATCATACGTACTTCTTTGATTTTATTATTAAAAATATACAACTCTGATAGATTTGTGGTGTTAATCATACTCTAACATGAATATGAGACAGTAAGGGGTGCGAAGTATGTTTTGTGATCGAACTGAAAGCATGAGTATTTGATTTGAGATATATACACTAGTTTACCTCTGAAAGATTTTGTACATACATAGATCCTCTTCTGAATAGTCGCGTATATTTTCTGCAGTATGGACATGTATGTGTGTAGGTGTCAAGTATGAAAGGCACGTAGATACGTAGGATTTCTTTATAGGAGTCACGTACATCTACTAGGGTTTTGTAGGATGAGCCGATGATAATGGTTGATATGTTATGTTATGTTTGTTATTGTTCTCCGATGAAGTCCCTCTTATAATACTCTGTGTTTGATATTATTGTTTGTGCTGAATTGATTATGGATTAGAAGTTGATTAAGTGATGATACTATTGTGTGATAATTTTTATTTGGTTAAATGATTTATGTTTGCTTCGGTATTTGTTTGGGTGATTAATTCAGTGGCACAGTGATTCAAATTTAGTTATCAATATTTTGAGATCTGTATGCATGTTTTCTTCAAGATAAGCATGTACATATGTAGGTATAATCAATAACAATAGCGTAGACAATCTAATGCATGTTTGAATAGGGTTTTGTAGTGGCAATAGTTTGTTTCTATGATGGGTAACAATATTTGACTTGGTATATTGATGAGTCGCTATGCATTGGTATGATTTATTCTGAATTGATCAAGTTGCATTGGCTACATTAGAAGATTTGATAATCTATTATTTTCATAGTTGATTTCATAATTGTTGAGAGGATCCAACTTGAAACATTCTGAAAAGTGATCCACAAAGAGCTGAGGTTAGCAGTCTTCACAAAGGAGGTTATAGCTCCCTTCCAGTAGGAGATGGAAAATGAGAGAGGGTTGTAGCCTTTTATAGGTAGGAGCTTGTGTATTGGTTAAATTCTGCACTAGTACAATATTGTAAGAATATTATTTTTAATAAAAGGAGAAGACAAAGACAACAACACGGGTGGTTTTCTCCCACATTGGGTTTCACCTAAAAATCCTGGTGTTCATATGGTTGTGTGTGTTTATGTTCTATATGCTCTTAATTGTTCAGTTTCTAATTGATTAATAATGGAATAAGAATGTACTGATTAATATTGTACAAATGATCATATAAGTTATCTGGATATATGTGGGTTTTTGAAGTAATAGTCGCACACATACGTTATTTTCCTTTACAAAAATAATGTATAATAATAAAAATAAGAAATTTAAATTTAAAATGAGTAAAATACTGATTCACCCCTCCCCCCCCTCGCCCACCCCACTCGGTATTTTTCTAGCAAAAGAGCCAAAAGATTTTGGGCCTCGTTGGGGTAAATTGTTACATCAACTTCCAAGGGTCGTAAATTTGGCATACGATCTTTGTTTCATATGTACGATGCCTCATTAGAAATGCCTATATGGGTACTAGAAGCTAGGAGTTTGCTCATTTTCCCAAAAAAAATGTTGTTTAGGGCCTCAAAATGGCTTTGGAAGTTGATGACCCAAAAAACTACCAAAAATAGTAAACTTTGCTACAATCAAGGAAATTGAAAGAAGAAATGGAGGTCCAAGTGTAATAGTTAGGTCGCCACCAATATCAACTTGGATCAAGGAGCCATGTGAATAAATAATAATTTTACTCTTTTCCCTCTTTATCACAAATATTTAGTCACCATAAATAGATCATCCAATCAAAAGTTGCGCCAAGAGTATTTCACATATATTTCAAAAGCCCTATATTTGTGGAATATCTATATGGCTAAACTTTATCCTAATATAGCTCTGAAATTTCATTTTCTAGTACAAGTCTTCTTTGTAATTTGATAGTGCTAACCAAGATTTTATATCCCAAGTGAAAGTTATAGTAACTTTCCCCAAAAATGTTGATTTTTAGCCTCTTTGCAAGAGTGAACTTCTATAGTGTGCCAACTGTCCAATTTTTCAAAATTAATTCTAAAATTTTTATCTTTAGTGCTCTAGTATGTATCCTCATATCACTAAAAAAATCATAGTTAGAAGCTTCTATAGGAAAAGGCTACAAAAAATATATCCAAAATGAGTCTTTTGAAACACATTTTACAAGCCTGCTTGATGTTGATCCATTCATGTCGGTCACTCTTGCTCCCTACACTATTCAAAATATAAAACTTCCACACGGTATTTATTCAAAATTTTAGTAGACCAGAGTATAAAATATTTAGCTTATGTGTGACAATATCTCTCCTTAGTATTTTACTTTTTTTTATAGTTTAAATTGTATTTTAAAATACATTATAGCAAATATACCAAAATCACTCGTTTAAAATGAATTTCATGACCATTACCATAACTTCGATATTGTATATATCCAAAATTGTAGTGAACTTGAATATGAAATTTATGTTATTTGTATATCTAGATCTTTCCCCAACTGGCTAAAAATTTCATGGTCTAAATATTTCCATAGAAGAATTATAGAGAAAATGCCAAGATCACTTGTTTGAGACTGATTTTAAGATCATTCCAAAATCCAAACTTTGATATGGTATTCTTTGAAATTATAGTGGAACAAAATTTGAATTTTTTGTCAAATGTAATTCTAGATCTCTCCTCAATCAGCTCAAATTTTCAAAACTTCAAGATTCCCAAAAATAAGTTATAGAAAAAATTCCACAATGACTCATTTCATTTAGAAAAACTTTAGGGTTATATATCTCACAGCAAATCCTATGGACCATGTGCCTTAAAAATGATAATAATCTAATAACTATAGTCCAATTCAAGGGGGGGTCATCCTTTTCCAATGAATGCAATGTATAAGGACCATTTAATGATTGTTAGACTATGTCTTTTTAGTATATGTATAAGAGATAAAGGATACAATTATAATTAAATGGTACAAAAAATGGTTCTTTCCTACATAAAAAAATACTAATAGAACTACAACAACTCTAAATCTAGTTCATAATAAGAGGTTTTAAGGTCATGGGCTTTGCTTAAGGCTTAACGTTGATGTAATTTTGGAATTTTACGTATTTAGAGTTTGAAAATTCTTTCTATAGCATCTTAATATTCCCTATCCACAATGTCATAGGTTTGACTAAATTCAAATATTCTAAGAGAAAACTATGGTAACTTTCTAAAAACCTTTTTAGCTTGGCTTGGCACTTTCAAAAGGATAAGACTTGTATGACCTACCACAATTCCAATTTTTTTAATCTATCGTTGAAATTTCAACCTAAAAACAATGTTATGTCATCTTTTCATTTCAACTAATAATGCTCAATTCAAGTCTCTCTCGAGTCATAAATAAATATTTCACTAAGAAAAACTACTTGATACTAGTTTGAGTAGTAGAAAATAATTATAAATTTCATAAAATGTAACTTTCAAATTATAGTGAATTGAAACTTAAAATTTTTACTTAAATGATCTTCTATGCCTAGTCAACATTATAAAAAAAAACTTAAACAAAATTGGAAAAGAAATAGAGCGAAAATAATAGAATGAATCATTTTAAGAAATATAACCAATGAAAATCCGCTCTATGGATCAACCTCATTAATTTTTATGTAATGAATTTATGTTATATTGTAGATAAGAATATGTCATAACAAAATTTTTTTCATGCATCTCCTTTATTTGAAAATAAAATTTAAAATAATAAAAATATTGGCGGGGAATATATGAGAATCCTTGTACACTAATATGGTTGATGCTTGCTTCAGATACATGTTAATTTAATTAGCATAAATGCTGAAACTAAACTAATATAGCTACTAGTTTTACTAGATAGTTTTGTTAAGGTGTGTTAGACACCTAATCTTTATGAAAGTCTGAAATGTTAGAATGGGAGGAGACATCGGAACATGGAACTTGAAATCAAAGGTCATTACCTAATTGCATATATAATATAAATGATTATTTATTGGAGTAATAATTCGAGTATTTTGGGAGTTATCTTATTTGCCCTATAATGGCATGAAATTCATATTTAAAAACTTTGGTCTTGCCTTAAGTAACTCCTAATGGAATTAGACTCAAATTTAGACACTTTTTCCTCGATTAAAGTAACTCCCTTTCTGTCTTTGGTGATTTTTTAATCTACAATAAGCATTTCCTCAACCTATTCCACTATTAAATATGCATATGTTTTAATGGCTACACAACCTTGATATCCCAATTGTGGAAAATATAGTCATTAGTCTCTTTTATCTCCATTATTTTAATAAACCACCTACCTCCCTTTCCTACATTACCTTCCATTTCCCCAAATTCATGTGATTCAACATAGAAACTGGATATGGACCTATCCCGGTAAGCCTCCGATGGGATCCCTAGTGAATACATTTCATCGAATGCATTGAAAGTCTACCAATTTTGTTTCTAAGGCACTTGGAGGGAATAATGGAAACATCCTCAATAATTTTGTTATTGGATGGAAGTTGAGTTTGATACAAAAGTATGACCTCTCTATTATCTCATGAGAGGATTTATTCATTGTTTTGGTACTAACAACTCCTATTTCACATGAAAACTATGGGCTAGTGTTCTAGCTTCCCGCTACTCATTGTATATGGTGCATACACACCTCTCACAGTTCATCGAGGACATGACATTAATAGCATAAAGGAGAGGGAGGAACTGATAGAGTAGGGGAAAATATTAATATTTTTTAAGATAAAATGTTTATGTTTTCTTCAATTTGGGAGTTTGTATTGTATACCTATATCATTATATTATCATAGCATAACTCATCTTGAATATAAAACCATAAAAAATTAGTTTCGTGTCTTATGCCTCTAAATATAATTTTGATTTGACTAGCGAGTTATATAAGGTAATAGAGATATTATTCCACTCCATATTGTTGGTATTACATATATCTTGTCTATTTAAGCCCTAGTTCAGAAAAATCTTAACAAAGATGTATTATTTCATCTCCATTCTTGGTGTAGTGCTAACTAGAGAAGAGAGCTACAAAGAATGGTTAATAAATATCAGTGATGCCCTCATTCTCAGTGACTCATGGAAGGGAATCTATTAAGGAGAGGATGATAATGGATCCACCAAGCCTACATCAGATAGTAAATCCTATGCTTCGATTACTTATTTTGTAAGTGAATAGGTAAGGTTTTATATAATTTTAGTTACAAATTCTTGCAGTACATTTAAGAAGTGAAAAGACCTACATGATTCTCACTTATAATTGGAGTTTTCTCAGTTGATGCTAAATCTCTTCAACCTCGAGCTGAAAGAGGACGACCCATTTTCTGTAACCTCTAAAATCAGAACCATCATGCCTGATGTAGATGAAACTAGAGTTAATATGGGCATTCTACACATAGAATTTGTCAAAGGCCCTCTATCCTACATACTCTAAATATTTTAAAGCCTTTGCAACTAGTGAGAAACTCAATTCGTTATTTTTGACAATTTGGTGGGAAGGTTTGCAAAACAATAGAAAGATTTTGCGAAGAGGAGGATAACAACTAAGTCCAATAAAGAAGTAGTTTCGCTCTCTTAGAAAGGAAAGAATCTATCACATGGTTCTCATAAACAAGTGGTAGTAGAAGAAGAAGTGGATGAAGGGGGGGTAGAAAACATCAAGAAGAAAGACTTACCTCTCATTTGGTATAGTAATATCTAACCAAAATTTGGGTCCAATTTCCACTACAAGGTAAGGATTTTAGTTAAGAATTAAGTTTAGATACTAATACTATTCCTTTTTGTGTTATATTTCTATCCTTACCTCCACATCTACTTACCTTTATTTATATAAATTGAACATTAATTGTTTCAAATTAAAGGGGGTTGGTTCATAGACTAGATGGATACAAAATTCTCTGTAAGGAATGGTTTCTCTTGAGTAAGTAATAAAGCATCCAACAAGTGTAGACACATGAACACATTGATCTATTCTAAAATTATTAGTGGCATATTTCATATTGAGACTAATCAATTGATTATAATAGAATCATGATATATTCATAACCATATTAAAATAAACAATATTCTTAAAACATTGATATTAACAATCATGTGACTTTGTGTCTCCCGTTGCCTTTTTATCTCCTGGGGTTCCTTGTTTACCACTGATTACACCTTCCCTTACAACATTGCTCCATTGAATAGACGTCGTGCCATTACTTGAAGGTGCCACTGTGCATTATTTTTCAAAATAACCAGCATCTCCATATTTTTCATGTCCATTGGTATTTCAAAGATTTTCATCCTCATCCATTCCATCAAATAACTGAGACAGTTCTATTGATGTGGTCTAAGTTGTTAAAAAGGCACCCTCATCGAGTGGAGGAGAAGGTATACCATCATCATCTTTGAAAGCTTCTAGTGAAACTGAGTCTGGAGAGGTGCCTATAGCTACCGTAGCAACATCATCAACAGTCTTTAACCATACATTCATAAGATCTTTCCAACCACTGATTAGCTATTTTGTGATGGACTGAGTTCTCATTGAAATGTGTTTCTTTAATCTATTCACTATCCTGCCAATAATAGTTGCCTTTAGAATGTCGATAGAAAGTTGCATTAACTCCAATCTTCTCAATGACTTGTATAGCTAATTTTCTGACTCATCTGGGTTTGAAAGAGTGGCTTTGATTCTATCAACTTCTTTGATGCATGGCAATGCAAAAGTTGCACGGAACTGCAGTTAAAGTCTAGGTTTCGAGCTATAACAAAATATTTAAATTGGACATGCTCTGGTGTGGAAAGTACTCAAAATGGGAAAGAAAAGGGTGGCACTATGGAGCTAAACCATATACAAAACCCTAGCAGGTGCCATGCTATTTTCTAGAAACCAAAACCAAAGAATGCATTGCTACAAAAACCATTCGAACTCGGCCATGTTTTATGTGGTTGCTAAAGTCAGCCACATCAAATTTCTTTTAGTTTTCAAGCCAAAGCGAAAACGAGGGTGCTCTCACCGAAATATCTATGCCCATAGAAGGACACCCATAATCACTACTATTTGACGACCCACCATGGCTATGACTGGATTTTTTGGTCATATTGCTTGATGGCTAGAAGAGCTTCACTGCGTAGATCCATGCTTCATTGGCTTGATTCCTTGTTACTTCGATTGTTGCATAAGAGTTTGGTGGGTTGTATGAAGGCAATGATTGTTTTGGCAATTAAAGGTAGTCTTTTGTGGAGGAAAGTTTAGTCATTTGTATTGTCGGAACATATTGAATTCTATATGCTTGTCATGAGTGAACTCGTATTCTTATGTAATGGATTGTGAATGCATTACATTAATTGGTGCACATTTATAGAGGATATTACTGTGTCTTTGTACTATGAGTGGGTGTTACTTTTCTGCATTGGGTCATAGTTGTGATCAGTTTTTGAAAAAAAAGGTGTAATTTTGTAAATGAAGAATATGGCTCAAATTACTGAAATATTAGAGTTCTTGAAAACTATGATACATTTCTCTAATCATGATACAATGAAATTTAGCAAGAATGCTCTCTATGATATTAAAACATGTCTATTATACACAGGAGAATGTGGAATTTTTGGAGCTTGAATCTCAGCTACAACAAGAAGAATTACAACAATGGAGTCGTCATTCTGAACCTGTTTCTATTCAGAACATTAAGACAACAAACCCATTAGCAACAAGTTGATAATGTTACAGTTCATTCATATTTAGTACCCAATGAAGCAACAGTTGTACATGTAGATGCAAAAAAAAAATTGCACTTCCGAAGTCAGTCATCATACCTTGGGAAGATATTGTCCACAATAAGCACAGAACTGGTCTTGGATCTGACAAGGACATGTCCTTTCATATTCTAGACTACTCCAAACCAATCCAATTTCAAAGTGCTGGATTTCTTCAGGACGGTTCATCTTCCCCTGCTCCTCATAACAGTTCACCTTTAGTTGTTCCAAATTTTTCCCCTCTTCCACAGCAACAGATTGTGAAATGACAACACTATGACTGAGTTGTCCATCTGAAAGATCACTATTTTGATGTTCATCCATGTAAGCACTGACATAAAACTAGTCATTTTTCAAACAGATGCTTCAAAAGAAAGCCTACTAAAAGAACAAAGATTCATCTTGGATGGATCACTTCTTGGCAAGGGGCATCAACAGCCAATAAGATATTCCACTTACATGTCAGAAATTTTTCTAGAGTATTGAACAATCTTGCAGTTGAGGTTTCTCCATCATCTCATCATATATCTGACGGGGGGGAAATGATGGTCATCTACAAGCTTCAAAGCCAAATCAAGCAAGACTGAGCCACAACCTGCCATACCAGATTCAGAGTTGTAGCCAAAGACAAAGATGCCCTTGAGCATTCCTTCAATTTTTGACACCTCTTCAAAGAATTGGGGACACTTCCTCTAGCAGATGACTTCAGCTTCTTGCAAGTTTTGGAATAGTTCCAGGAACTGCATTAAGAATTCCAGAGTTGTTGGTCATCCTTAAACCATCACAGGTTGAGACCTCCCTTTATTGGTTGAAGGTTTCCCTCTTCAAAACATCAGGAGCACTTCCTCTAGCAAAAGACGTGAGCTTCATGCCAGACTTGGAAGAGTTTTGGGAACTAAACTAAGCGTTCCAGTGTTGGTGGTCATCCTTAAACCACCTCCCTTTATACCAAAACTTTAGAGAGCACATTAAGCCTAGTGCTGCCATGCATTTTCGCACATTTTGTATTACAGGTCTCTTGTTCGACTCATACATAACCCTTCGGATTAAGGGGGGCAATGTTGGACACCTAATCCTCTATGGGTTGGTGTGGAAGCTGAACAACCAAAAGAAGCGCAAGAGACCACTTGGAATATGAATCCAAGGGTCACACCATGTACTATAAATGTATATGATTTTTTAATAATAAATGTACTCTCCTACTTATCTTTAATATTGTGTTGCTGCCATGTGTTTGTTTAACACAATTGTAGATACATGAAAACATTGATCTATTCTACAATTATTAGTGGCATATTTCATATTGAGACTGATCAATTGATTATAATAGAATCATGATATATTCATAACCATATTAAAATAAACAAGATTCATAAAACATTGATATTAACAATCACCACATGAATGTCAACATATATATCTTTCAAAGAGTTAATTACACTAATCATCCTTTGAAATATTTTCTTTTTTGTATAATATTGAAAAAAATATGTTTCAACATAGAACATCTACCTTTCTTCTTCCTCCTCCCTCTCCACATTTTTCTCTATGGGGTGCTTCCATATTTAGAAATTATATAATGATTACGTAATTCAATCTATTGGTAACACCACCATTACCAATGTGGTGCTTATTTTATGGTAATTTTTTCTAATAGATTTTCCAACTTGAATGAATATTTAGAATTTCATATATCTAAGGACATTCCATCTTCCACAATGGTCACTCCCATTTCAATACTTGATCATCTAACCTTTTCATGTCTTTCTTCATTATGATGGTGTAACAGACACACTATACTACAACTTTAGTTGGGAACATGATGAAATTTTCGATCGACTAATCATCAACCTTTAAGATATTTCCAATTTCTAACCACATCCACTCATATCATGTTTATCTCCTCAACCTTCAACTTTATAGGTGTAGTGGCGGGAAATATTCTATGGGTTTTAGGTCTGATTCTTCTATTAATTTCACAACAATGGACCACATTTTCTTGGCTATACTTATAGCTTCTTCCACAAATGTTTTGATGGTATTACACTCTAACCTCAAAAATTTAATTAGGGAGAAGTCCCTTCATTTGTTTCTTTAACCGATGTTGGATAAGGAATCTAGAGCATCCTAATACTCTTTTTTTCAATCAATGAGTTAATCCAACGCCTACCTGGCCATGTACTAGTATCATAATTGAGCATTCTTCTCACTATTTATATTCTCTAAATTAACAAGGTAATCTTGAATTTACCCTAGTTTCACCACAAAAGAGTGTTGAGCCTTTTGATGATCATTGTTAATCTTGAGATCGTATACCTTGAGTAGCTAGAGATTGGATTGGGACTTTCAGTCCTTCTCAGCTTTAGTATTCACTTCATTTCTATTTTTATCCTTGATGGATTTCATTTGAATGTTGTGGACCTATTTTAGATTGCCAATTGCTACTCATGTTGAGTGTTGAAAGACTTATAGAGTGTGATATGTTGCTTCTCTGACTTGTCCTAGTGCTCTACCTCCATTCATTGCTTTTGTTATTTTAGTTCATCCTACAACAATGTAACCATGTTTGTTAATTTCTCTATGTCCATAAATAGACTTTGTGTCATTGCCCTATTTTCCATTGCAAGATATCCTAAAAGGGAGGCAGTTTCCATAGATGCATTCTATTTACTTCATCCATAAACAATCAATATTATTCTCGATTTGATAACCTCCAAGATAAATACCTCTTCACCAGATGTTTCTAATTTTCTATGCTTAGGCATGTTCAAATAACATCTCTTTTAGATTTATTGTACTAATAATCTCCTCAATCCTCAGTTTCATCACTTAAATCCTTAGGATTATAGGTAGTATGTGCATTACTTGATCTTTCGGGGATCACAGCGATTGAAGAAAGATGATTAAAGTTGAAAATGGAGATTGGTGTCGAGATGGTCACCGGAGTACTTACCAGAGAGATATCTTCTTATTAGGAGGACTTCGGTGAATTCCCTAACTCTTTTCCCTTCCTCGCCTCTTCTTCTAGATTATTTCATTCAATTTGTCACTCCCTTTCAGCATTAGAAACTTGCTCCTTCATTTTGGCTTTATCTTGGGCCTATCTTTCATATTCTATTATGGATTTAGCTTCAAGCCATTTCTTTGCTAAGGCTTAAGCCTTTATCTTCTCCTCATCTTCTTTGGCCTTTTGGATTGCATTAATATAGGAAGAGTGATTTTCCATTTCCTTAATTCTCTTCCTCACCTATTCATATGCGAAGACTTCTTCAAAGTCAGAGTCGTTGGGAAGGGATTCATGTTCATATACTTGTGAAAATTTCAATGACTTGCAGTTATATTTTATCATACCATGAGGGTCATGTCCCTTGAAGACACCAATTAGAAATGTTATGTCCTTGAGACTATCTACTTCATCATTTTCATATGGAAACTTAATTGGTGCCTAGTGGCCAATTCTGATGGGGAAGCTCGATCATGACATTTTATAATTATTAGAGAAAACTAATGTCATTCCTATTTCGATAGTCTAATAAAAAAACTCTCTAATCATCAATGGATCTGGGACTAGCTATAACATAAGATGGGGAGTTGTAGAAAAACCATACATATTATTGATATGTGTAGTGTACTTCAATGTACCAATTTCCCAACCCTTTGGGGCATTTTCTAGCTTCTTAAGGTACTCTAGGAGTTAGTCGAATAAAAAGGTTTTGGTGTGCTCGTGCTTGGAAATTGTCACATATTTCATAAAACAATTTGGGATAATGGTCTCCCACAACTCTTGATAGTAGATATAAATAGCTTGCATTATCGACATCAATTTCCAATTCATGCCTAGAAATTCATTAATGGCACAAAAATCATCTGTGAGATAGGAAAACATATAAAATGATGCGATTTGTTTCTATAGGACTACCTTCACCTAATGGAGATCCTTTAGTAAGTTTATGAACAATATGTTTAAAAAAATTAAATATATCACTAGTAGATATTATTTTAGTTACCAATGGAAACCATTAACATTAAATTTAGATTAATTAAACTCACCATATAACATATTGGTGATGGTTATTAAATGGAAGAATTATGGCCGCAAATGTTGGGTTTGGTATTTCTTGTTAGCAAACTCTTTAATTGAGTCATTGTCCCACCACCATCCCATAAGTATTTTGATGAACTTATGATTACCCATGAAGAAATTTTCTGAGATTTTCTTAATTAAATTCATTTATGGAGGATTTAGCGTTAGAAAAACTGTAAAGAGAAGAAATGAATTGAATTAACTAGCAGCTCATGGGTGAGCAAGCTACACCTAGAGGCTACACAAACTGGATCGTACACTCTCTGTTGAATTAACCCAAAGATGATTCAACAAATACATCACAAAATGATAGGGAGGTGAGAATAAACTCCTACAACCTAGGAACTAATCCTAACTTAAGGAGTTACATTACAACCATGTAACCATTTCTCCATTAATACATTACAATATTAATTATTCTCAACTGTCCCCCTTAATGGAGATAGGATTCTCATTAAGTCCTAACATCCCCCTAAAAAAATCAATCTTCACTTTATGAAGAGGCTTAGTAAAAATATCGGCCACATTGTCACATGTTTTACAGTGTTCAATAAAATTTTCTTTTGACCAGACCTTTTCTCTAACAAAGCGAAACTGACTATCTATGTGTTTCTTGTTCTTATGAAACACTGGGTTGCTCGCCAGCTTCATGGAACTTTGGTTCTCACATTTGATGATGCTTGCTTCTTTTATCTCTTCTCCTAAATCATGGAGATGCCTTTTCAACTAGACATCTTCACATGTAGCTACACATAATGCTTGGTACTCGACTTCAGCTAAAGATAAAGAAATAGTGCCGTGCTTTCTACTGATCCATGCTATGACCCCATATCCAACACTGAATGCATAACTCATGATATATCATCGATCATCTAGGTTACATGTCTAATGAGAGTCTGAAAAAACTGCTAAAGTAATGTCAAATGTATAAGTGTATAAAATACCATAATCACTAGTACCATGAAGATACCTAAGTACACTTTTTGTTGCCACCTAATGGCTTTCAAGAAGTTTAGACATGAATTGATTCAACACACTAACAGAGTATGCTAAGTTTGGTCTAATTGTAGTTAGATATATCAGAATACCAACTAGTTTCTTGTACAAAGTAGCATCCACCTCCTTAGAGCCATCGTCACTACACAATTGCAGGTTCTGTTGAAAAAGTATTGATGTTGTCTTACACTATTCCATTTTGGAATTTTTGAGCAGTCCTCTGACATACTTTCCTTGAGTAAGGAAAGTCTACCCAGAGTCTCTTCACACTTCCAAACCTAGTCAGTAATGTAAACTTCCGAGATCTTTTATTTCAAAAGCCTATGACCTCTGCAATTTGATTTCTTTGATTAATGCATCTGCATTATCTGTTATAAGCATGTAATACACATACAAGGAAATCAAAATTATATTCCCTTGTTCATCATACATGGTATATATATTTGGATCATTCTTACTCTTATGAAAACCATGTTGGAAGAAAAATGAATCAATCTTTTCGTACCAAGACTTGGGTGCCTGTTTTAAACCATAAAGGGTATTTTTCAATCTACAAACTAAATCCTCATGCCCTTGTTTAACGAACCCTTCAAGCTACATTAAATAAACATCTTCCTTTAAATCACCATTTAGAAATGCATACTTAACATCTAATTGGTGTAGCTTCCACTGATTTTTTGTAGCTACAACAATTAACATTGTAATAGTATTCAGTTTGGTTATAGGAGCATAGGTTTCTTGATAGTCAACTCTCTCTTTCTATGAATAACCCTTTTCTGCCAGTCTAGCTTTAAAGTTTTCTATAATCCCATATGCATTAAATTTAAGTTTGTAAAGCCACTTGAAATGTATGGGTATTTCTCATTGAGGCAATTCAACTAGTTCCCAAGTATTATTTCTAATAATAGATTCAAAATTTTCATTCATCGCAGCCCTCCACTCAAGAGATTGACTAGCTTATTTATAATTTGTGGTCTTTATAACATTTAAAATGTTTGAAAGTAAAGCATAGTCTTTCAATCTGGGTGGTAGTTGAGTCTGCCTACCTGATCTTCTCAGTTTGGGACTCACCTCAAATCAGCATGCTTCAGACCTTAGCAGGCTTGACTTACTGATTACATCAACTGCCTCTTCCTCTTTCTGCTATTGGCTTCTGTTGCTGATTGTCCTCACTGCTTTCTTCCATAAATAATGGAATGTGCCACTCTTAAAGTTTGTTCTTATTATTTCCTTCCTCGGCCTACTCATGAAATAGCACATATCAACTCACAAAAACTTTATGATTCAAAGGATTAAATAGCTTATAAGCTTTAAACTTGGTCCAATATCCTACAAAGATGCATTTCATGGCCTTAGGGTCTAACTTCTTCCTATCATCCTTAGGAATATGGGCAAAGGATTTTGACCCAAAAACCCTTAAATGATTCACTGCAAGCTTATATCCATAAAATGCTTCAAAAGGAGTTTTAAAGTTGAGACATTTAGTTGGACTCCTATTTTTCAAGTATACTATAGTGTGGATGGCTTCATCCCAAAAACCATTGGATAGACCCTTACCTTGAATCATACTTCGTGCACACTCCACTAGGGTTTTTTTCTTTCTTTTTGCAACTCCATTCTACTGTGGAGTGTGAGCTACTGTGGACTAGTGAACAATCCCATGATTCCTGCAAAATTTCATGAACTCTCCCAACTTGTATTCTCACCCTTGATCAAAGCAAAGAATATTAATGAATTTCCCTGTCTACTTATCCACCATATTATTAAATTCTTTAAATGATTGAAATGTCTGGCTCTTTTTTCTGATAAAGTATACCCAGGAGAATCTAGTTCAATCATCAATAAAGAGTAAAAAGTAATATGCAGCACCTACCGACCTAGTCTGCATAGGCTCACATATATTTTTATGCACAAGCTCGAGAATATCTCTTTTATTCCTATTAGCATTCAAAGCAAACTCGTCCCTATTCACTTTCCCTAATGCACATCCATCACAATCCAAATGAACATTCTGAAAAGTAGGAAGTCCATCAACCATACCTTTTCTTTGCAACAGCATGAGATCTTGTAGGTTAAGATGACAGAATCTTTTCCAAATATTCTTGGTTGTCAATCCTGTTGAAGCCAAACCTTGGTGTGGCATGCTCTTGATGTTCAACCTATAAAGGCGTCCCATACACACTCCTGATGCAACTTGTTCCTTCTTATTGTCCTTTATAACATAGTATGTTCCGAAGAATTCAACTTGTATGTCTTGATCTGCCATCATTGAAACAAAAATTGAGTTCTTCTTGATCTGAGGTACATACATCACATTTTTAATATATCTAATATTACCATCAGGCAACATCACTGGAATATCATTGTACCCCTTAATCTAATAACGTTTGTCATCACCTAGATAAATGTTAGCTCCACAAATAGTTTCTTCAAAATTCTCGAACCAATGTCTATTACCTGTCATATGTGATCATGTGGCTAAATCTATGAATGATGTTTCGACCTCATCCTCCTGAAGAGCTGAAAGAGCATAATCAACTACAAATAATTAAAGATCGTGATTGTGACCTTCATCAGCAAAGTGCCCTATGTGCTTTCTATGTGTATTTGTCGCCTCATATGTTTGTCTCTTAAAACAAATCTTAGTTAAATGATCATTTTTCTCACAGTAAAAACATTTAATGATGGATTTGTTACCACTATTACCTAGAGACATACCTCTAAATGGTCTATTCTAAAAAACAACACTATCTTTCTATCCCTATGGTTGTTTCCCTTTGTATGGCTTCTTCTTCACCATCAAAGCAAGATTGGCACTTTGTGGTCTCAAATTCTACCACTACTCTTCTTCCTGTATCAAGATTCTTGTTAGCTCTTCAAATGCAGGGGCTTTATCCCTTGTGGACAAGCATGTGATGAACATCTAGTATTCATTCGTCATCCCATTCAATGTAATTATGACAAGATCGAAATTAGACACTTTCTCCCTAATGTCAATGAATATGTCCTTCAGGTTCTAGACCCATGCAATGAATCCAACAATAGATTCATTCTCCTCCATCCTCATGGGAAAAAAATTTCCTTTGGGCAACAAGATGTGATTACTGTTCTGCGTTTGGTAAAGTTTCCTGAGTGTAGCCCATATCTCATTGGAAGATTTACAGGCTCTGATATGTGGGATAATGTTTTATTTAACAAACATCTTCAATAAGACTTTCGCCTTATTCTCCCTTTCATCCCAATCCTGTATTAGTGCTATCGTACCACCTACCAAAATGGGCGACTTCTACTCATCGCCGCTGATGATCTACCATGCGCGCGATCCCTCAAGATGTAGCTTGAATTTGCAATCGATATAAATAGTCCCATCGAGTTTGTTAGTATCGTTTAGATAAGATTCTGTAAAATTGTTCATTTTCAACTAATCAGATTCCAAATCCTTTGATCTTCAATCAATTCTAACCAAGTGATCAATTACAAGCTACATTAAAAAAAGTAATCTCAACGCATACCATAACCTTCGAATCAATCACAGATATGCTTGATCTACCACCAATCTACCATGATCTTTGTGTCTACAACTCATATCCACCACGAATCTAGAAAAATCTCATGCAAAGAATCATAAAAACACATCAACGCTCCTTCATACTAAAAAAACCGCACTTTTTGGGCACAATGATTAAATTTCTCTAAAGTCAAGGGAAGATCATCATGGATTTGACCCCAAAATTTGTGATGATCATTGCTTCTATTACACAATAAAACAAGATGATTGCCTTGTGCTCAGCAAATGTGTTGAGACCTATGAGAAATAAAATTTCTCTTGTGAGTAAGGTATGTCACTCCTGACCACACAGACTCCACAACTGTGAGAACTCGGACTCCTATGTTGTCACTGGGACACTGTAGCCATGAAGTCTCTATAGCCACGAAGGCTCTAATGGTAAATGAGACGAATGAGATTTGAGCACTAATACCATGTTAGAAAAACTCTAAAGAGAAGAAATGAATTGAATTAACGAGTAGCTCACATGTGAGCAAGCTGCACAAACCGAAGCATACACTCTCTACTCAATTAACCGAAGATGATTCAATAAATACATCACAAAAGTGTAGGGAGATGAGAATAAACTCCTACAACCTATGAACTAATCCTAACCTAAAGAGTTACGTTACAACCATGTAACCATTCCTCCATTAATACAATATAATATTAATTATTTTCAACTTTTAGGTGTTAAATTTCGCTGAAGACCCTAGGTCTTAATCTCTCCTGCACCATTGACTATGCCTTATTTTTACAAATATACATCCACCACTACCCATATTTTTATTTCATTATATGGCATAATCACTGGTCTTGAAGCCACATGACAGATCTCTGACTTCTTTATGTTTCACAACACTAAAGTCCTTGTCTTTTCCACTGAATTGCATGTTACCATAGGTCATGTAAATTTATCCCCAATTTGAGTACACATCAGCTCCACCAACGACAATGGTATCCATGAAGTGGGTTTCACTCATGGATAGGCCTTGCACAATGGGCTCTACAAGATTTCACTTTTCCCCTTTAATTTTTCATATCTTCGGTGTTTTATCAGTTTCTTACTCCTTCGGAACCTACATGCAATAAATGAATATGAGATGTGAAACATATATACCATTCCCTGTAAAATAATAATGCAAATATAATTTTCTTACTCTAACAGGATTGGATTCAGTCACAAGTAAGATCTTAATGGAGAGGATAGATTTGTTGCAGTAGGGAGGTAAAATCAACAAATGGTTATGCAAATACACAACAAAAAATGAGTAAATATAGAGTTTGAAGTCCTATTTTATAGAACTTAATGGCAATTAAGGGAAGGATTTAATGCAATTGAAGTAAGTTGATGCATTTATTTTCATCATAATCCTAGTTCATGCAAGGATCAATGAAATGCAGTCAGAGATTTCAAGTGACAGAGTACCATGAATGTGTCGATGGTTTCTAATCAATGGTGATAAGTCTAGGAAAATCCATCATAGGTGTTTCAAAGGAAAAAAATGGAGAGAATTCTGATGTGGTTGGTCTGATGGAAAGCAAGTGTAAGTGGATGCATCACAATTAGAAATTTAGGAAATAATAAATTACTCTCCCTATGGAGTTGTTTTATGCAGAAAATCTGATAGAGGAAAAGGTTGAGTTCCAATTCAAAACTGAGACAACATCAAGTAGTTTTGACTATCAATGTCACGAAAGATTGATCGTGGAAAACACTTGGATGATCTTCAAGAATTACTCGACATGAATTTTCCGAGAAAGCATCAAGGTCGGGAAATCAAACTGAATGAGAATTAAAAATCAATGTAGTGATTTCCTTTTGATTAACGATGTTTGATAATGTCATTGCAAATGTATTGATATAAATATGCTGATACGAAGTCGGTGTTGAGAAGTCGAGGAAAAGAGGGGGCTCGACGAATGGAATGATAGTTCACTTTCTAATCTCTGACATTTGATACATGGTATATAAAAGGGACGGGAGAATACTCCAACATGTGATTTTGAGGATTTAGAACCTAATGGTTTTATTTTTCAAGGGATTCCTAGGTTGCAAGACTTAAATATTGTGGCAAAAATATGGAGGTTCATTTTAGGGGAAGGTTTTTAGGCACAACACTAGAGAAGATCAGGAGAGACTATTGAAGCTAGAAGGAACATCTACTTATGCACATAACTTTGCATACCTATGTCATCATAATGGAGGTACATTTTCATCTAGTCTTCTATGGAATGCAATATTTGGACATCTTAATTAAGACAAACTTTCTTTACTAAGAACAAATGGTGTTTCTGTTTTGCTAACTATTTCTAAGAAATGGAAGATATGTGATTCTTTCATGTTAGGAAAACATAACACACAACCATTTCAGGATTTTATTTTTAGAGCACATAGAAAAATTGAAGCAATTATTTCTAATTTATGTGCAACTATGGTTGTTCCTTTCGCAAAAAAACACACATATGATGAATTCTATTAATGACTACACTACAATGTGTTGTGTATATTTTTTAAAAAGTAAATTACAAGCTTTTGAAGTTTTCATAGATGTTCATGCATGGATTGCTAATGATCCACAATCATGTTTTGGCTCCATTCATACTGATAATGGAAAAAATATACTTCTAATGAATTTGAAAACTATGTTTCTCAACATGGGATTCAACATCAAGTTATTGCTCCATACAATCCTCAACAAAATCGTGTAGTTGTAAGAATTAACAAGACTATCTTGAACACAATTCTCTCAGTTATCTTTTTCAATAATTTAAGGTTGATGTTTTGAGGTGATGTACTTCTATGTGTATTATATCTGAAAAATAAATGTGCATCTCATGCTCTCCAAAATAAGACTCCTTAGGAAATGTGGTATCACCACATTTTTCGTTAAGTCATCTCAGGTTCTTTTGTTCCACCTATTATGCCTTGATTCCTAAGGAACAAATAAATAAGATTGATACAATAAGTTTTAAGTGCATATTCTTGGGATATTTAGATAACACCAAGAAAATTCATCTTTATGATGAGGTAAACAAAAAGTATATTATGTCTAGATACTTCTTTTCTCCTGAATCTTCAAATATTGACCACACTAATGAGTTACAACTTGATCATTTGGATAGTTTCAATCATGAAAACACTTATCATGAATTTGATCATGTGATTCCACATCTTAAAGGGGTGATCCTTATCTTAGGTTAATATATATAATCTCTTTTTGGATGATTTTCTCCCCCTAATCAAGCTCTAACCACTTTTTTAGATCAGGTATATCCTTTAAGTGATCGGATTGAGAGAATTGGAAGGTTATTTATTGATGTAGACCCATCTTAGTGGAGAAAATTGGACCATATCAGAAAGTTCCCCAAGAAAGGCTCACCAAAACACTTACAATGTTTCATCCCGGTGATGTAAAAAAGATGGGAACCATACATTCCCTTCGAAAACATGGAGGTGGTGTAGATAATTTTGATTTAATTGATGCAGGTGATATAAATGTTTCATGATGTATGCTCACAAAACCCAAAGTCCTTATTTTTTTTTAGACCGAAGAGGTCTTGGCAATTTCCAAAAGTAAGTGAGGCCCCTTAGCCATAATTTTCTATAAATTAGGAATTTCTCTTGTAAGGGTAGGTGTCCTAGTTTTAGAAGGACTATAGGTTGTTAGGGAGATTTTATGAGTTGGAATTATTATCCATGTGTCACATTGTGAAAAAGAAAACCAAATAGGCTAAAAAAGATGTATCCACATAAGGAAATAAATATTTTGATTTTATTATGTTGGTAGAAGTAGTGGTGTAGATAGAGAGGATAGGTTAGATAAGAATAAGGAAAAAAAGAAGAAAGAGTGACTAAGGACCAAAGAGGTCCAGGAGAATGAGAGGGCTGATTGTTTTGAAATCAGGTTGAATGTTTACATCTTTGTGTTAATGTAAAACTTACGTAATTCTATCCTCCATTGTGGTGTACAAGTAATTTATGTGGATGTGTGTGCTAAACCTTTTTCCTATTGTGTATGTGTAATATTGTCTAGAGGAAACTTCATTAAGGCTTATTTAACAATGGATGGAAGGTGTGAGAAGTTTGATATATTCCATGTTGAGGGAGGCATTCATCCCAATGTCAAGTTCTCAACATTGTATTTTTGGTTGAATGATCCACACACTATATGAGGATTGAAATCAATGTGATGTAAATCGAGTCTGAGTTGATTGTTCGTGATGCAAAATAAATGTGGTGATATATCATGACAAGTGTATTTTGGGACTAAATAAACATGCATAAGTTGTGTAGAAAAGTTCAAAAGACCCCATACATCAAACCACTTCAGCACCCACTGCGAAAGTGCAAAGGTTGGAGTCTTCCAACAAGCGATGAAAATTTCATCGACTAACCAGATCGGTAGATGGAAAATCCCTGTTGATAGGAGTCCATCCTTGCATCAAGACTTCAGGGAAAAGTACAAAGGGAAAGGGTTAGATATTCTCAGGTTGTTGAGATCTTTCAACTATTGGAAATGGGAAACATTGATGGAAGAAAGTGCTAAAATTCAAGAGCACCAATAATAGTTAGGTGGTCCCATCAACGAATAAGACCATTATATGGATATTTTCTTTTCTATTGCATGTTGGTCAATGTTGTACCACTGACCTAGGAAGTGTTGAAGAGTTGAGGAGTGGTTATGGATGGTAAGTGATCCCGTCCACTAATGGAGTTGGGTGAAAAAAAGTTTCATGTGACTTGTTGTACCACCTATTTGGACCACAAGATGTGAAACTAAGGAAGTTTGAATAGGAATGAAGTGATAGATTGTAGTGCTTTCCAAGTTAATGGTTGGTTTTGGGTGTGGCTATACACTTAGATGTGATAAAGCCCTAGTCGTTAAGGTTTTTGGAAAATAAATCCCGACACCAAAGGAAACCTAACAAGAGTTGGTCATGGAAAAGGTTATGGTCTTGTGGAGTTAAGGAAAGTGCAAGAACATTGCATACTATTGAATGTTTCTGTCCCATAGTCTTTATTTAAATGAGAGTCAACCTAGGTCATCATTGTATGTGGGTATAGTTTTGAGACTGACTCACAGAGTGCAGCGGTAAGAAAATCAATTTCCATCAAGTGGTATTAGAGAGTGTTAATGACATAAAAAATATTCAAAAATATGGATTCATAGTATAATATTATAACAAATTGAAAGGCATAACCAATTGATGGTTTTTGAGGAAATAAATAGTTCATAAAAGAGTAAAAAAAGTTTTGAAGAGAACTTGAAGGAGACTAACACAAGAGTCTAAAATAGTAGAGTACATCAGTAAAATGTCTAGAGAATGAAGGAAGGAGTAGGCACAAAGAAAAAACTTAAGGTAAGCATACATGTAATAATTTTATTTGGTTAATAATAAGCCTATGTGTTGATAGGGGGAAGTGAGGAGATATGGAGGTTGAATGAACATATATCACACACAGAATCTGGAACAAGAGTGAAGTACAATTCCAACCAAGGAGTAGAGGTGGGGAAATTTTTTAGGGACAATCAGGGAAGACTAATAGTAGAAAACTATTGTAACATTGTGAAGGAAGGACTTAGATAAGTTCTTGAGGGTGTAAATCTAAAAATATATTACAAGTAACTAGTTTTAGTTTTTTTTAATTTAATTTATGTCCAATTAGCAATAGAGATGGAAAGGATTGTGGAAACCCTTGTAGTATAGATAGGTGAACAACTTCCAACTGAGGTAGGGTAGGAGTTGTCAAGATATTTCCATAGTTGTGAATGCGGGTAGAGTTTTCCAGAGGAAGTGAGAAGAGTGGAAAAGCTTGACGCGAGCAAAGGAAGCCTAGAAGGTTCTAGAAGAGAGAACCAACAATACCAAAAGACTAGGTTGAGGAGAACCTTGATGAGGTGTCTGTAGAGGCTTGTTGCAGCTCATAGTTGAGCATGAAGAAGCTCACAAAGAAATAGAGAAATCTAACTATTAATGGCCATAACAAGGGTTCAGGAAGAGGCCATATAAGGATCAGTGACGAAGATTTTGAGAGAGAGTTAGTGTAAAAGGCTAGATAAAATTCACTTAGAGGACAACTAAGCAAAGGATGAAGGAGAGGAAGGACAATACTTAAATAAAGTATAATCAAAATTGATGGGAAGGACTAAATGAGACTACAAGAAATAATAGTGAAAAGGAGGAATAAAATAATAGATGCCACTAGTAGGATGTGAAAGATAAAGCAAAGGATTAACCATAGATTAACATGCATGAAGCAACCAACCTATGTACTTATAGATAACTGTGAAGAGGAGAAATCAATCACTCTTATCACTAATAATATTTATTTGGAAATTAATAATTGCTATAACATATATGTTTCATGTGCAAATGTAGGTTTGGAAGATGAGAGGATTTCTTTCCTAGAGTGTTTATTGAGGGGGAAAAAATTCCTTAAATATCCTTAACGAAATTCTAGGTGAAATGTTAATGAATGCAATACAATTTTATTAATTTTGAATTCGAGCTACAATGGGGAAATGAAAACAATGCAATTCAGTGCTCCATGTTGCATACTAAAATTGAGGAGATATATGTGTTGATGAAGAGAATGCTCAAGGAGAGGCACGTTGAGATGATGATGATAGACAAAATCAAAGTATGTTCAGATGTATGAGTTTACATCTACAAGAACTATGAAATGTTACATCACCATTTGTGGAATCTTGAACAACTGAATAAAATGACAAATAAACATCTACAACACATGGAGGAGACAAAGTCAAAAGGAAATTCCAACCTAGGGATGAAGTTTGTTGAAGGTGTTCATGCTAAGGAAAATGAATCATAACAAACCAAAGTATCAAATCCTGGAAGACATAAGAAAGCGACAATAGCATGGCTATGAGTAAGTGGAAAGAAACAAAATTAAGTTTGGGTTCCTTGAGGATTCAAAAAAAAACTGCATATTAGTAGGATGTAATGGAAATTTTCAACTTAAGGACTTTGATTAGGAGCATAAAATCCAAAGTCCTCAATCTTTGTTCAAAACCAAGGGGTTTTGAAATTTCCAAAAGGGAGTGAGGTTTTATTGATGGTGTTGAATCCACCAACATTTAGGGGGTCTCCCGAATATGAAGTCCCAATTAGACCTCACGCCATTTGGAGTGGCATCCCCACTTGGAATACTTCCTGCTTTCCGAAGCAGTGGGTTTTAATGATGTACCTTAGCTGCAATAACACGTAGAATCATGTATTCATGAATTTGGTGAACAAGTGTCTGACTCTGTGGAGGGTCAAGCGTGATGTATGAAAGGTTCTAACAAAATGAGGGGAAAATGAGTGAGCCCCTTAGAAGCCTATGATAGTACACAACTTGAAAGGAACACATGAGCATAAAATATTGTTGAAAATAGTAACAAGAAATGATAAAAATAGAATCAAGAATATTCCAATTTTAATTTCTCCTTGAATTAAAATTCTAAATTAAAATCAAATTTAGTCTCAACAGCTGCTTGGAAATAATTAATTAATTCATTATGGATTAATTAGTTGGAGAAATTCAAGTTAGAAGTCTTTCTGAAGTCATGCAACAATTATCCCTTAAATTAAGGAGATTATCTATTATGAGAAAGACCTAGTTGAGCTAAATGTCAAGGATAGTGTACTACTAGTTGCATGTGTTTTCCTATAAAGGAAACTCATGCATGTAGTCAACAAAAGGTTCCTTAAGGATTGCGCAATTCTGACAGTGTGTTAGAGCAGTGTTCCACTAGGTGAAGGAGATCATCCCAGAGGAACTGTGCAAGGAAATAGGAGCTTGGAGGGCAGAGGAGAAGACTTGTGAGAATCTTTTATTGCCTTTAAGCATCCAGGAGGATTGTACCGAGAGCTAGCTAGCTGTGAGAGCTAAGGCTTTGTATAATTGTGATGTATTTCTACCTTGTATGATAATACAGATAGTGGGGTTTTAAGCTGAGGCTTTCCCTTGAGTATTTTATGTGTTTCATCTGCATTGATTCTTCTTCATCTGGTTATATGTGTTCAGCTCGATCTTGCTCAATTTTTAAGCTTTCTAGCTGATCTATAGAGAATTTTCTACATGGTATCAGAGCCTAGTTATCAAAGCTATGAACTCTATACGGAGAAGAGAATTAGAAATTTGAAGTTCGAGGTTGCAAATGCAAGTCGAATTCATATCATACTTCATTTTTTATGGAACATTATAAACAAAACCATCGAAGAAGTCTAAGAAGGGATTGTTTGAAGGATCAGAAGGTGAGGCTTTAGCCTCTTAGTTCAAAATGGACTTTACCATCATCGCATGCATGGTGTCATTCATGATGGGTTGTGTATGGTATCTCAACAGTGGAGCCTCATTCCACATGACCGGTGATAAAAGTTTACTTAGTGTCTTGGAGGAGAAAGACCTCAAGATGGGGATAGAGAAGGGTGACGATAGAAGGTATAGTGTTTTAGGAGTGGGCACGGTTTCTTTCTAGAGGGAGCATGGACCTCCTATCACCTTGACAGATGTGAAGTATGTGCCTGGACTGAAGAAGAACTTCGTATTTGTCACGATGTTGGAGGACAAAGTCTACAATGTTGTCTTTAGTAAGGGAAAGGTTTTCCTTTGACACATCACCATGAGACAGGTGAAACAGATTGGTTCATGAGTTAAGAACCTATATGCTCTTGAGGTTCAAGATGCATGCAAATCCTTGAGGAGCAAGGAAAATGTTAGAGACTTGGTGATTGATAGGGGAAGTAAATTACCTCTCAACATGCAGTCCCAAAAGAAGTCTCAGACAATTGTGGAGGAGCTACAACTAAAGTTGGCAAAGGGATCACATGCAGCCATACCTCCAGGTTTGAGGTGGGGCACTATGAAGTGATAGTCTCAAGAAGGCTAAAATTGGGCAGGGTCCACTGAGAGGTTTTATGTCATGGATCGTACCTTGCTACGGGAGCCCAAAGTCATAGTAGTGGGAGGAATCCATGGGATTGATGCAGTCAGAGATCAAAGTGATGGAGGCTAGAGTAGTCAGATACTGAAGAGCATAGAGAAGGATTAACAACAATGCAAAAGGTTGAGTCAGCAGAAGCGCAAAGTTTTCAGTTGACAGAGGCAATAGTAGTGAGAGACTGTGATGACAGATGCATCATACTAATTTAGGTTGGATCTTTTTTTTGTTTCTGGAGTTGCTGGAGAAATAACACTAGAGAGAAGTGTTGCATGCATAACATTCCAAAGGTTCACAATCGTGATCGAGTTGAATTCCTTTCTTGTTGAGACGGAGTGTTGAAAATAGCAACAGGAAATGATAAAAATAGAATCAGGAATATTCCAATTTTAATTTGTCCTTTAATTTAAATTGTGAATTAAAATCGCATTTAGTCTCACCATCTTCTTGGAAATAATTAATTAATTAATTATGGATTAACTAGTTGGAGAAATTCAAGTTAGAAGTCTTTCTGAAGTCATGCAACAATTATCCCTTAAATTAAGGACATTATCCCTTAATTAAAGAGATAAGATTGAGTTATATTTCAGTTGTAATTAGTTAACTCAGTTTACTGAGTTATGTCCAGTTAAATTAGTTCCAAGCTGTTTGAGGAACTAATTGTGAGTTATTAGTCAGTTGATGCATGCATGCACTCGACTAGTGTACTCCAGATAACTAAAGATTCCCTCATTAGTAACTCATGCATGTCTATTATGATAAAGACCCAGTTGAGCTAAATGTCAACGAAATTGTACTATCAGTTGCATGTGTTTTCCTATAAAAGAAACTCATGAATTTAGTCAAGAAAAGGTTCCTTGAGGATTGCATAGTTCTGACAGTGTGTTGGAGCAGTGTGTGAGAGCAGTGTTCCACTGGGTGAAGGATATCATCCTAGAGGAACTGCACAAGGAAATAGGAGAAGGCTTGTGAGAAGCTTTGATTGTCTATGAGCATCCAAGAGGATTGTACTGAGAGCTAGCTAGCTGTGAGAGCTAAGGCTTTATATAATTCTGATGTATTTCCACCTTGTATGATAATACAGATAATGGGGTTTTTAGTTGAGGCTTTCCCCTAAGCATATTTTTGTTTCATGTGCATTGATTCTTCTTCTTTTGGTTATATGTGTTCAGCTTGATCTTGCTCAATTTTTAACCTTCCGCAAATTGATAGCAGAAGTAGATTACAGTTTTTTTCTTTGGTATATTGCATTATCAGGTTAATCTAAAGTCATATTTTCTACATAGGCCTCAAAGCGAGATTTGTAGAGAATTTGTAGAATTTCTACATGGTATCAGTGCTAGCTGATCTATAGAGAAATCTCTACAAATACATCACAAGTTAGCAGCCCTGCAAAATAGTTCACAAGTTAACCATGACATAAATAAACAACAAAATTCATTCAACAAGATTCATACTAAGGATAACAAAATAATTCATAATTATTAGCGTTAGTGAAAGAACATATATTGCAAACATGACAAGAATAGTCCTATTACATTCACAACATATGCATCAAAACATGTCAGCTCCGAGATTTTATTAAAGTGAAAGTTCCAAGCATAAATATACCATTGACTAACCACTAGTCCCAATAGGGAAAAATGAAGTCTACACCTACTCCTCTAAATAAACATACTCCCTTTATGCTACGAAGAAGCCAAGGCTCTCAACAAAACTCCCAAGCTCCTAATCGTAAGCTAAAATCCTAGCCAAAATCCCTTTACATGAGTTATGACATATTTATTACAAAAGTGGTGACTATTCATCTTCCCTTTGTGACTCTTAAACTTCCCTCATGATTATTCAACTTCATTACAAAATAACTCTTCACATTCCACAATTAACACTTCGAATTTCACTTACAAATTAATTATAAAAGAACCCATATAGGACAAAATTGGGTAGAGCCAACTAGACATCCTAATAGTTAAGCATGAGTTTGGGGAAACTTCAGCTCAACAACTTTGACTTGTAGGTTATCAGTCACATGACGGTGCCAATATTTGTATTGCATGATGACTTCCCCAAACTATGCAATTGGATCAGGATGGAAGCGCAATCTAGCTTCCATGGCATCTGTGTACAGTAATTTGGAACTGGTCTAAGTTTCCTTCTCTAGAAAGAGTAATATCTTATTGATCTAGACATAACCATCAATGTACTTCTGTTATTTTTCCTGTTCACATCAAGAGCTTCCTTGGTAGTGATATGTATGAATTGATCCAAGTATTTTTCAACCTCCTCCCTAACCTGATTCTTGTGTTTGGCATCATTGATTGAGCCAACTGATGGGATCTTGTGGGTTTCACCATGAATTCCATGTTGTTGTACAATCATCCATATGAGGCCTAAATATTGGAAATGAATGATGAGAGTTGTTTGTTACTCTGAATGATCATCTACACATGTGATTTCTCCAACTCTGCATGTTACTTTTTATTCTTCACAAATTGAGATGGTGCCCCTTTGTATTGCATTGACCACTAATGCATGGAAGTAACGACTGTATGGATAGTCTTAAGGGTTTTAGCATTATCCTTACACTTTTGTTGCATTTTGTACAAGTGGACAACTTATTTATGCACAGTGACAAGCTCCTCATAAAAGCTCTACATGGTTTCTCCCAATGTTTATACTTCAACAAGTATGGTCACCTTAATTTCATCTGAGTATACTTGAGTGGGAGATGCATTTTGGAAATTTTCTCAGAGTTGTTAAACTTCTTTCCTTGCAAACTATAAGTTCTTTTCAATCTGTTTGTTCTCGTCCAACATGTACTTCGTGTTTGACTTGGTAGCACCTCTAAAGGCCAAATAGGTTGCGGCAATGGCATTTGGATTCCTTCAAGTGTCTGTTGTTGTACGTCTCAACATAATTCTAGGTTAGGAATTAAATTAGAGCATCTAAATTATTTTCTTTGTCTTTTTGGAATGTTTGGATGACTAATGTTCTAAACTAATTCAAACAAGCATTGAATTTTAATTAATAATGATATAATAAAAGGGTTGGTTCTCCACCTCTTGACATAAATTTGGTTTAAAAGAGATGTTTAAGGTAGAAATCAAAGAGTCTATGGCATATCAAAAATCATACAAATCATTAAATTAACCATATCGAAAATATGCATGTAACCAATGTTTACAGCCCAACAAAATATATTTAAATTGATGAAGTGGTGAGAATTTAAAGATGTAGAGGAGTTATTTTAGACAAACAGTCCAATAAACAAATCTCTGTAATATATTATAACTTCATATGGGACTTAATATATGTTTATACTCAACCTTATCTTACCCAAATTTCTTCATTCAAAATTAAATATATGTAGAAAATCACAAGTTGAAATGAAATAACAATGAATATCTCACATCACAACTGCTTTGAGGCAAATTCAGAATCCTTTCATTAAAATCAGAGAACTTCAAATGAATAAAATTCTTCTTGATAACTTATCCCAAGGGTTAAATCCTTTGTACTTTGATATATGAATTATTTATATAATTTTCATCAAAATATCTTGATTTGAATATCAAGATTTCTTTACAAAATATCGAAAAAACTGTTTACAAAAATAGTACAAGAAAATAGGAAAATTAAATTGCTGAAGCTTTCTGGCACTCATCTCGAGGATTCTAATTATGACTTGGACTGAAAATGTTGTTGCTTTATTTTTGAATATTAATACCCATTTTCTCAAGAAGCTGCCATAATTTATCCCATATTTCTTCATCTCAGATGGAAAAATTGATTAACTTTCTATAAGTTTCATCCACTTTGGCATATTTCTGGCGAGTGGGGTTTACTATAAACAGATTTTTTATTTCATGTTTGATAAATAAGTTGAAATTCAAACCTTCCATGAAAGCCTTCCGTGTAATAGTTCCCTTTATGGTGGAAAATTTGGATTTATCTCTTGTTATGGAATATAACTTTTGTTGATAATCATCCAGCTGAAATAATTTATCTTCCATCCCCTTTAAACCTGGAAGTCTTTTTTGATGGAGTCTATTGAAATTTCTATGGCCTTTTTGAACGTTGGACTACATATTATGACATATATTCTCTAATTATAGCATTAAATTTCTTTTAGTAAGAACTCCTCTTACTCAAGAATTGTCTGAGTTCTATCCGCAATCCCATATTCTTCTAGTTATTCTTCTGTCTTTGAATTTAAAATTGTTATTAAGGTAGTAGCTTCACCTGGTTTCTATCCCAAATCTTCCTTTACATCTTCTATGACTTCTTTTGATTTATGCACCAACTCTTCTTTCTCGAAAATGATTTCAATTGAAGGCCAAATTTATGTCATGGCTTCATTAATCTCGACCTAGATATTCTCCTTTGCTTGTGCAATTGTCTATGACATAATAGATTCATTTTCTAGAAATTAAATCCTCTGAGTTAATGTGTGAGTTTTCTGAAGCTCTGATAAATACACATTATCAATTTTTAACTTTTGTTCTTGGAGATTACTAAGCTAAATTTTTAGTTTTTCAATATTCAGCCCTCTAACAGATAAAGCTTCCATAGCTATGATTAATTTAGTTTATGTATTTGTAGATTGTGTCTCCACTATTGTTGTAGCGACTGAAGTAGAAGCCCCTGTTGTTCATGTACATGTGATTGTAAGTACTTGTTATCACCTAGATTGACCTCAGGCTAAAGGGAGGCAATTCCAAGGTAACGAGAAACCAAAGCCTTGTAGCTAGCCCTACTAGGCTAGGAGAGGGCGCTTCCCATAAGGATATCTGTCAAAATGACTGGATCGGGTAAAGGATTTTAGGCTAGGTATAGTAGCTCGAAAGGTTTTCATTGAATTTGCTGGTGTTTTGTTGGATTAGACGGAGCTGGGCAATTTTGGTCTAGGAAATTAGGTCAGAAATGCAAGGTGTTCTAAGGGGCAAGGTAGGCATAGGCTTTATCACTTTAGGCTTAATGGTGTGAGGTGTTTAAGGCTGATGAGGAGCTAAGAAGGGCATGTGGAGGTCATTGATCGTTCTTAAACAGTAGAAAAACATGAAATGTTGTGTGTTTTCCCAAGGCAGAGCATCAAAATTAATGGATTCTACCTATCTGACTTGAAAACATTCAACTAGAAGCAATTAAATGAACGAGGCATACATAAAGCACATGAACACATAATTACAGAAGAATAAATTGTGCTAAAACTCCATACCATGGGGATCCCATAAAAATAGCTACAAATCCTATTAATCTCCTTACCAAACTGATTACAATGATGTACAATCAAGCTCTAAGCATCCAAGTGAGTCCAACCTCTAAAAATGACTAAGAGAAGACATGATATAGACATCAAAAAACTCGTCCTAGCCTCAGGGGTTAAATCCATGAGAAGAGGAGTTGCTTCAACAAACTCTAAACAAGGAACTGGGTTCGAGGCCAGCTAACAACTTGCCTCTAAAAGAGGGGAAACTCATTCATTGCCCTCAAAACAACCTTTAATCCAACGAATCTACCCTCTATCACTATTTACATACCCTAATTACATTCCAAATCATCATTTACATTGGTAAAATATCTATCATGAGAGAAATTCCATAATCATAGTGAAAAATTAGATAAATAGGCATCTTGAGCAAAATTTGCCCTACGCGTAACGCCACTGGCTCAACACGTAGCGCCACTTTCAGGCCCATTTTGGAGAGCTTCCTAGCATCCAAATTGGGTCCATCATAGTTCATCGAAAAGGACTTCAAGGCTATTTTCTAGAACACCTAGAATTACTACATTTGGAGCTAATTTGACCCCTCAAAGATTTATTTTCCCAAGGCTGCTACTGTGTGTCCAAAAAGTGGCAAAAAGGTTACTTTTAGAGTGTTTCTGGACCATTTGGTGGACCATTTCTGCTCCAAAAACTTTGAAAATTGCTAAGGTGGATGTCCTCACTACCTTGAATCCAAAAATGTAACCCATTCCTCCATTGGATACCCCTAGGAAAAGCACAGTGGCGATGGCACTCCGCTTCTAGGTAGTTTTCCTATGTATTAAAATTCAAAATTTGCAAATGACAAAATTTTCCCAAAACTTGCCCAAAATTTGTGCGAAGCACCACCATCATGTGCTTTTATGAGCCAAGGAGGCTTCTGCCAACATCCTAATCCTACCCTCCTCTTCTTTGCCTTCCAAGACCTACTTTAGCTTAGTTTTCATTCTCTTGATCCTCATGTTGCAAATCTTGTTCCGGGTCTTGTAGTGACACGCCATGTGCCTTATCATCTGATTGTCTCTATTGGCCTTCTATAACAGCTTCTCAAGGTGTAGATTGACTCTCTCAAGCCAAATCTCCCTATCCCTCTCAATCTCTTGCTCAATAGGAGTCAAACTGACATGAGCCTCTTTGTCACTTTGTCATTTTGCCTTGAACAATTCCAACTCCATGAGGACTTGTTTGTCACTCAACTATTTGTTTTCCTACTCTATGTATGTGATGACATACTTGACCCTCTCTAGATTGTCCATCAAAGCTTGTATTTGAGCTTCCTTTCCATGTATGATGATGTCCCTTATTATTTCCCTCTCCTGAGCCTCTAAATCAATGGTCCCAATGTCAGGCTTCTTATTTTCTTCATGTTCTACCAAGTCAAAGTCGCTTTCCTCCTCATCATCATCTGGCATCTTTTCTTTTCCCTTGTGCAACCATTGTACCTATACCTGTTGTGTCGATGAAGAAGGCAAATCCCCTTCCACATCCTTTGGAGATAGCATTTGCCTATGGACTAATGAAGAAGGCAAGGCCCCTTCCACATCCCGTGGATCAAACACTTGCCTAGTAGCTGCAAATAATCTCCTTGTGCCCCTTTGATAGGTCAAGTAAATTGGCACTTCAGCAATTCTTGTCTCCTTGATCTCTTCTCCTATTTCCACTTGACTACAAGGTCCCCCTGCTTCTTTAGACATTAGTGAAGGAATTTGAGGATCCCTAAATATGTCATGAGCAATAAATTTCTCCCAAGGGATGTTGAGGAGACTGAGATGATGGAGAACAAGAATATTAATCAAGGAGTAGCAGTAGAAGCTGCTCATCTGGTGAGGGTATGGCTTCTTCTTTACAAGATAAGCCATCTTCTCAATGTTCCTGAACAAAAGGTATGGGAGGTTTAACATTTTCACCCTGGGAAAATGCATGAGGAGGTTGATGTGATAAGTGTACAACCTAGAAAATCTACCCTCGTAAGCGAAATATTTGATGATGATTCTCATCAAGTGGACATACTTGTTCTCAAGAAATTTGAAAGGAAAGAGCCTCTTCACCTTATTTTTGTACTAAGGTTTAATGTAAGGCTCATAATAATGTTCATCAAGATCCTGGTGCCTTATACCGCTTCTCGCCAACATTAGGAATCCTGGCGGCATCTGAAATGATGGATGGTGAAACTGTCAAAGTTACCCCAGCGAGTCACCTTGTTGTTTTGAAGATGAATTACAAAGAGTCTGATGAGCTTTGGGTGGTATTGGACTCTCTCCTCTTGTTCATAGAACTCATAGCATCCAAGATATCTAAAACATGAAACAGCCAACTAAGAAGCCTGCAATTCCCTATGGTTTTTTGTGTTGCCTAGCTCTATCTACTGAGCTGTCACTAGCTGTGTTTTCCTCTTCATATTCAAGGTCTTCTCTATCCATGTTTGCAAGGATTTTCGTACACTTCTAGAAAGGGATAAACAGAATGAGTGGGAATCCTTTAGAAGTGTAGGGATGTATTAGGGTAGACTTGGACAATCAAGGGCAAGATATGAATTGTGAGAGTGAGGGAAGGGGGTTTTAGGATGAGGGATATAATTAAGGAATATAGATGAGGGGACAAGTAGTGATGTAAAGAAGGGTTTCTAGCTCTAATGATAGCTGGTGGGAAGGAACAAAGGGGTTTAGGGTTTTGTAGAATGAATAGAGCAAATTAGTTTTAAATCTAATCATGGAAAATGGTTCTGATGACTTTAATGTGCAAGCAAAAAATGAAGGAGAGGAGGGTAACGTACTTGGAAAGAGGAAAGGAGAAAACAATTTGAATTTTTTTCGAAGTTATGGATAGTTTGGAGGCTTGCTGTTCAATGCGCAGTGCCTTTGTCTAGATGCGCAATGCCTAACTCTACTTGCAGCACCCATGTTAATTTAACTGCAAAACTCTTCCAGATGCGCAGTGCCTGGCTTAACACGTAGCGCCTTGTTCCCAACAAGCAACGCCAACCTATTCTTCTCAGAAGTGCATCGCCAATCTTCTTTTGCCCAAACTCACTTGAATTTCGCTTTTTATTCTCACCATTGGACTCCTTGCATGTTAAATGAACATAATGATTTTAGAAAATGAAATGTCAAAATTTAAATAGGAGTCCATTTTGATTTTTCACTTTTGAAAACCCCACTTTCAAATGTTTCTTGTCTTTTTCAAAACTCTATTTTTTAATGCCTTTTCTCATTGTGTCTTTGCAAGTGGATAAGTGTTCAAACTGACTTGATTTTTGCAATAGTTCTTTGTCATGCAACAAGGTGAGGTGTTTAGGTGCAGCTAGGATCCATTATTACATATAGAAACTTAAAATTATATAAGAAATATAAATAAAATTAAAATACTTTGTTTTCACCTCAAAAACATGTTTTTGAGGTGAAAATTACATTAGGTTTTAAAAGATAATATTTTCTGTAGGGTATGGCTTCCAAGCTACCATACTTGACTTATTGATCATCCTCATGTCTTTGTTGACCATTATTTACATTTGAAAATCAGACTGTTGACCTTGGTAATGAAGCCCTAGACCTAATGAAATCAAACCCTAGGACCTAACAAAATAGACTGTATATTGTTTACGAACCATGACTGAAAACAATATGGAGATCAGCAAGTATAATCTATGAGGGAGAAGCTGCAGAAAAAACAACCATCAGTGGATCCATATATCATGACCTAATGGAGTGATGAAAAATTTACAGTATGGGACTCCTACTATGAAAATGAAAAAGAGTGAATTTTCATCCCTGATGGAAGTGTGAAAACATAGACACTAACACTACTGTTAGAGGAATAACTGCTAATTGAGTTGATTTTTGTTCTTTCTCTTTTAGCTATTTTTCTATTCTAGTCTTCATTTCCTTAATCTGTCCATTTTGTTTAATGATGATTTTGAACATATCTTCTTTTCCCTTTTCCAGTTGACTAACTTCCTTTGTTTTTGGATCTTGAGTAGACGTAAGTTTGAGTTGCTTCTTTAATGCTGCAATATAAACACTTTTTTCTTTAAATTATTTCCTCAACAACTTTTACATTAATGGGATCATATCCTAGTTTAATCACCAAATCCTCTAAAGAATTTATCTTGGTGTCTTTTGCCAAAGAAGATATCTTTTACAATTTTAATTAAGACTGGATATTTTTAACTGAAGCCTGGAGTGTTGATGCTTTTGTTGCTAAATTATTTAGAGTAAAATGCAACATTTCACATGTCTATTTATGCAATTTTGTTTGATCAATAGGATGGATTTGATCAATGTTAAAAGAAAAAATGGACTTTTTGTAGTCACCTACAGTCTTAGGAAAAGTAAATTCAATTTCAATGAAAGATATTTGCATTTTTCCTTTCTCGTTATCAAAATCAAAGAGAAGTCTATGGTGTGATGATGTTCTTTTCTTCCAGAACTGAGAATAGGTTGTCACTTTCAAGATTTCATTATTCTTTTTTACTTCATTATGTCTTGCAAATATACTTGTTTCGGCTTGATCATGGACTAATTCTCTTGATTGAGATGTTTCCAATGGCTCTGAAGAAGCTGAAGATGGTGGTGACCCTATCAAAATTTCTTCATTACAAGGGAAGGCAGTAGCATAGGGACCTATTAAGACTATTGTATTTTGTGTATTTTCTTCCTACAAAGACTCTTCTGTTGGATTATTTTTATGCCTCTTTCTGTATATTTGGAATTCTTTCCCTTGAATTTCTAAGTCTAGAGGGGAAACACCTTCCCTTGGTATTTTATCCTGCTTTTCCTGTGGAAATGGAGTTTGTGATCTTGTAGAAGAAAGTTCTTGTTCCTGTAATTCTTGCAATGTATTTTCTTTCCATTCATCTTGATTCGTGTATTGCTCAATTTCAGGTCTAGGAGTGTGAGTATAACAAATAGCTTTCTCCTCTACTCTCATCATTGAGACAATTCCTAAAGGATCATATGACCAAGTAAAATTGAGTTGAAATTTCATTCGTTTAAGGAGGAGATTTGTTTCCTTTGATGTTGTCCTAGAATTACAAATGAAAGGTCTAACTTGTGTTTTGATCTTAAACTAATATTTCTTTTTGACTAATACAAAGTGTAGGTCATCCATCATTTTCCTAATATACTATAACGCAAAAATCTTTATAGGAACAAACTTAGGCAATTTATATGGAGGAAATTCACATCCATACACTCTGATCTCAGTGTAGTTTTGATACAGGTACCAGTCGCTTGTCTTTGTCTATTCACTGAGATGTAGAATTCTCTTAATCTCAGGTCCAATTCTAGGTTTAGCATCACTATTAAGTAGGCAAGATATTATGTACAAAAATGGGTTCACAAAATCAGTGAATGTGAATTCATTATTATTCTTCCTTACCAAGGAAGTCCAATGAATCATAGACTTGTACATCAAGTTTATGTAGTGGAAATTGAAATTTATCTGCTTGACAAAATAAGAGCAAGTAAACTAAGACTGGATCATGCTTGAAAACTCCTTCGATAGAAAATTTAATAAACTCTTCATGGGTAAAATTTTCCAAGAATTCACTATAATGAAAAATAATTGAAGGCTTTTCTGCTACTAAGAACACTGACAGAAAACCTATAATTGCTTCATAAACCCATTGATCAGTTTGATAACCCAATAAATAAGAAACTATAGAAATAATTTGTTTTTTCATTTCTGGAAACATTGAGGATGGGAAAGGTGGGTTTATTTTTGGCAATTAAACACTGTCAGCGAGAAATGTCTCAAAATTTTTGGCTCTGTGGGGAAAATTCAGGTTTTTGTAGAGTTCCATGAAGAAGTCTATAGAGAAGGGATGCAGAGAGGTTGAATTTTGGCTTTGGAGCATTTGACATATGTATTCAGGGGTAATTGTTGACATGATGTCAATGTTATAGGAAATAATAGCTATTTGGATGGGTATGTACCTAAAATGGCACCATGAGACAAATTCTAGGAAATAATGGGTTTATGGAAAAACAAATTGAGGTTTGAAGGAGTCCCAAAAACTCAATTCATCGCTAAGATCAACAAATTTTTGTTTTAACCAATTGTGGAGTTCATAGAGATCAAATTCACAATTGGTTTCAGAGATTTTATATTGTTGATCTACTAAGGTTTGGTGGTCTAGGACAATTACAGGGGGAAGCATAAGGTTTTCCACTATGGATTTAGATTTACCCTCTAATTAAATATTGAAAATAAATGGATAAGAATATTGTAATTACCTAAGAGTTGGTTGGTTGAAAGTTGTTTTGGCTTGATTTTTTGTTGTAGTTGCAGGCTCAGTCACTCAGTGTTGTGGAACAGTAGAGAAAAGGACAATTGAGTAGGGTTTTCCTTTATTTTATGGGTGAGATCATTTACTGTTGAAAACTGTCTGTTAATCGATTGAGGTCATTAATCTAGGCAATGATTATATCCTTTAATGGGTAATTAAAGGTAATATGATTCTTGGAAAGGGATGTGATTCTTGGTGAAATCAGATTGGAGTGGAGGGAGTTGGATTCATAGTTATTAATTAGCCGGGAATGAGGGAAGGCGAGGAGGGGGATGGGATAGGTGAGTTGTATGTGGTTTAGGCAGAGGGGTTTTAGAAATTGATGAGGGAGTGACACATATATAAAGTGGAATGGGAAGAATATTCTTTTTTGACCCTCACCCCCACCCTTTGATTAAGTGTCGGAGCGGCAAAGGGGGTCCAAAGTCATTAAGGGCCATTGATCATGGTGCTTTATTGCAGCATTATTGATATCACATATGGAAAACAAGTCATGTCAAAATAAATTTATTAACAACTAACTAATCACATTTAAAATTTGTGAGTTAAATTAATTAAATCCAATTTATTTAATATCTAATGCGGCAATTGAGTTAGCTTGTGTTATGAAACCAGCTCACAAAATGATAGAAAAGATTGTTGAACACCTTAGAATTCAACCTCTTTGGGGGGGCAATCTCCTTTACATTACACAAATGAACAATTCTTGGATGATGCAAATGAAATGACCTCGTTTCTATATATAGGAGTCTAAGGGGTCATAATATAATCAGAGTCGACATAACAATAATAATGTAAGGGCACAATAATAACAATAGTGGGCTTCTATGGGGCACAATAGTAACGATATGGCCACTACATGGGTAGATCAATATAATAAGGGGTTGTACTAATAACAATAAGGGGTTACACTAGTAGTATAGGGACCTAACATGCCCCTCTCCTTCAAAAAGTGTTGTCCTCAACGCTTGAGTAGTTCTTGATTCTTTTGTATAAAATTATTTTCCTCCCTTGAGGAATATTCAATGGGTAAGTTCTTCCCCTTGATGAGGTACTCTGAAGCTGATCAATTTTGTAGCTGTTGGGTTCTTGTTTCTGTGACTACTCCAGGTTGCAATATGATTTTTCCTTCCTCTTCAATTTCTGGAAATATTGTTTGAATTGGGATCTTTGGCAACTTTTGAATAAATGGCCATACTTCCTTTCCGTTCTTCCATTCATTCCTTGCTTCATTTATCCAATCTGGTTAGATAATAGAAATATCACAAAAAAATGCTTCCACATCCTCATCCTTTCTTGAGAGTGCATCTGCAACAAAATTTTGCTTCCATTTTCTATAGAGGATGTCAAAGTCATAACCCAACATATTTTTGAAACATTTTTTATATTCTTCTAAAGATAATAGTTGTTCTGAAAAGTATTTAAGACTATCATGATCCATTTTTACCTTGAAGTGTCTTCCCATTCGGTAAGGTCTCCATTTCTTAAGTGTGTGTAGTATTGCCAGCATTTCCTTATGTTATACACATATTTGGGCACTGCAACCCCAATCTCATATGTCCATAAACCAAGGGCTTATAAGCCCCTAAAAGTGTTTTTACACACCCTAAAGGAACAAGGTCAGTTGATTACATCATCTCCCAGAAGTTCTCCCTGAAAAACTACTCAAAACTGGTCAAAACTAGACCATACAAACTACTCAGTGCTAAGGGTGCAATGCATCTCACCTACTAAATGCAAAAATTATGATGCATACTGAAAATCCCTTCTGTGGGGTGTGATGAGCGAGAGAAAAAAAATGGCAGAGGCAGTTGGCTAGGTGGAAACCTAGAGAATCTTCTAGAAACTGCCCATTTGACACTTGCCTCTCTGAATTCGCCCAGGGATGAGTAAGAGATCATGAAATCTCCACGTGGAACCAAGAAATATCAGAGAAATGACACTAATCAAAAACCCAGAAGCTGACTCACACACCTACAAATATCTATATATGGATCCCTCATCTTAGAGATCTAGAGGCTGGAATTTTGTATCTTGTAAGGAAGTGTTGTTGGTTTCTTTGTGGAACATCATAGTGTTTGGTGATCTAGCTTTTCATGAGGTGAAGAGGGCTTTCAATCAAGGAGAATGGCACTAGGTCAGATCAATGGGTTGTAATCCTCTCTTCTACTACTTCTATCAGTAAATCTGTTTGATTTTTCCTCCATATTCTTGTATATCTTTGAATCTTGTATTGATATATGCACTTGTATGGTTAACATATATCTGATCCTATATTGTTTATGGTTATAGATCTCTATGCTTTGATGGTATTATGCTGCTTTGACTCTATACATGTTCTTTGAAGTAGGAAAAGTAAGGAAAGAGTGGCAAAGCTCTGTCAAAGGGGAGAGGAAACAAGCAAGGATCCAAGCGAAAGACTAAGGTTGGTACTCTCTGCTTCTTTCCCATCTATTTCTCATAAAGGAAAACAAAAGTGACTTTATTTTGTTTGTTTCTAAGATAGCTACCCGTCTTAGTGGGACTAGCATCTCTGAATGGACACTAGTTTTCCCAATAACAAAATGGCGACTCCATTGGGGAGCAAATAGCTTGTTTGGTTGTTTCTATTTGTTTGCTTTATAAACTACAGATGGAGCCTGAAGTTAAGCTAGCTAGCCTTCAAACTGCTTTTTCTATGCAACTACAAAGTAGATCAACACTGCTTCAGTTAATCTCCGGATTAGTTTATGAACTAAGCATTTGACTTGCAAACATCCTAAGTGCCCTGGTGGTAGCTCAAGTAACCTCATTAGATCAGCCCCTCTGCTTTGTGTTTACTACTTATCATTAGCAAAGCCTAAATCCCTGAACTAAGGTGCAAACTGTGAGCAAAAACCAAGCTCAGTCTCATCCTTGGACCATCGCACTATCTCTCATTAGTAGTCTAGATGCATCGCACCTCCCATGTGCTGTAGGTGAGATGCATCCTTGTTTCCCTATGTTATAGGTGCAATGATTAGATGAGACTGTTTTTGCCTCAAGATTTTGTTTTTTATTCATTGTCTTCAGCTTTATTCAGTAGCTTTGTTGTCTATGATCAGTATATCACTATTGAAACTCCCTTCCTTTTCATTATTCAACCTCCATTGTTAAAAGAATTGCGAATGCTTTTATGTAATTTTCATCATTTACAATTCTCCCCTGTAAACAATAGCTTAATCTAATTGTTTTCTTTTGATTTGAAAGTGTGGCAAGTGTCGCTTTCAGTCAAAGAAAAGAGTCTTCCTCTTTTTTATAGTCAATTACACTTATGCCATTGTATTTGATTTGAATTAATAGTATTTCAAGTGTCGAAAGCAGTTTTCAATTCGAAATCGCAAAGTGTCGTCTTAGTCTTCCTTTTGTTTTTTGAAAAGAAAATTGTTAGTATTGTCGCTTTGAAAGAAAAATAGTTAAGATCTATACTTAGAATTATTTTTTTCATTCACACATTAAGAAAGAGAAAAAAAAATACATGCATGTGCATTTGCATTTATACCGCGTGCGGAAATTGGTGTGTGCTCTCTGCTCTATGTTGAAAGAATTTTACTTCTCTTTCCTTGGTAGCTATGATTTTCATTGCAAAAAGAAAGTAAACGGTTGTTTATCATCTTAGATTGCATATTTAGGAATTGTATATCTACATCACATGGTGAACCTTAAAGGCAAACTTCTTAAGAAAGATCAACTATAAAATAAATTTCAATGAATATAAAAATGCTTTGGAACCTAACACACAACATCTAGAAGTCTAGCCTAGAGATGTATTCTAGCATCGTAAAGCCTGGTAACTATCGTTTTCATCATAGGTTGGGTGATTCCTCCTCTTTGATACGACAAGTGCCAGTATGGACTTGTGCTCTGACGTACCGTCGAGTATATATTGGGAGACCACAATAGGCTATATCCTTTATCCTTAGGAAGTTTTGTCAGTCACCCTATCGATTGCAATGCACTGAACACAACATTCGAGAAGATTGACTGCCGTACTTTAAAAAGTATTCTACAGTTTTGTGATTGGTTTGGTAAACCCTCTATGTAGATTTCCAGAGTAGTCACTTTCGTTCCTTTTCAGACTCCTTAAAAGAAAAGGTCTATCTGAGCACTTGTCACTTCAAGCTCATTAAAAATCGAAGGCAACTAGAGTCATCTTTAACTTTTTATGGACTCTTAAAAATTGAAAAAGCAAGTTGTGTCAAAGCGTTAAAAATTCATTTAATTCGAAATCACATTTTGCCCTTTTTATTTTGAGTTGATCAAGTAATCCGTAATCGTGGAAGAAATTCAATCAAAACCCTGTCATTCGCAAAGACTAACGAGTCAACCGTCTTTGACTTTGGAAACGAAACCATTTCAGGCCAAGCGATCTCATTTAACTGGGTCAAAGTCTCCCGATTTAGTTGAAACTTCTGTTTCAACATCCTTAGAGGCTCCAGTTACTCCAACTATTTCTCGTATCCCTACCTCTACAGAAGAAGTTCCGCAGTTACAAGAGGACATTAGGGCTGACCCTAGTGTAATGGTAAACACTTATATTTCTGAACCATCTCCATCTAGGGCTTATCTGGAAGGGGTCACCCATCCAACATCTATCGTTGCAGAGTCTGTACCTTCTACGACACCAGAAATATTTTACGGACCTGACGATCTACCTCTTCCACCTGGAATGATTGCTATAAAAAAGATTATGGAGGATCCTCCATCTAGTACTCCATTGCATTTTGGAACTGGGATCCACCTATATCCTTCTACTTCAGAAGTTAGTCTCCCTTCATCGCAAGTTCCTGTAGAATCGCTAGGAAATCTTTTGGATAGACTCGATATGTCTAAACAACCATCGACATCTAGGACTATGTCATCTGACAGAGAAGCAGCAGAACCTCCTGCCACCACTCTGATAATGTTCACTGGTGTAGCATCTATCTCAACTAGTTCCCAACCACTAGATGGAGTCCACCCAGGGACTGTCTCAACAGTATGGTTTGTTCCTGTTTGTTCATCCGAAACCTTACCTAGAATCGCTTATGTTGAGTCTTAGCAAAGTCATCCTTCACAATAGTATCAATTTGGGCAGTCCAGTCTCCAAAGGCCAATTTTCTCTTTGAACACTAGATTGCCGCCATATGGGGGGCAGTATGCCTTTTCATTGTTTCCTCCGAGAGAACAACCATATGGGAGTTCACAACAAAATTCGGGTCAGGCTAGAATCACATCTAGTGGTTGGATAGTAATACTACCTCAACAACCAAGAGTTGTATATTCTATACAACCATATCAACCTGTGTCGAATATTCCCACTACACTAGCTATTGTTACGGTTTCGCAAGTACAAGCCTTGCCTATTGTATGTCAATCTCAAGTTTCTGAGGTCGTAATGCAACAACCTCTTGTCTTTGTGACTCAATAACAACCGCTAATTAGTGGATCCTTGACTGAAGCGACCGAAGCTCAAACGGGTACCATAACCCCTCATCTTGGTCAAAAATCCAGTATTGGGCAACAAAAAATGATCTCACAGCCATGGCTGGTGCAATATCAACAACTACAATTCCAACAAACTTACCAAGGACCTGAGCAACAAAACTTTGCAGGTAATGGGCAGCTGTATATTCAAAACGGTTAGCAACAATCATATCATAATGGTTACACCCATCAACCTTATCAAAGTTATTAGCATCGAATACATTATGCTGGTATGAAAAGCCCCACACTCAGGTGATCCCATCTTATCCTGGGTATGCTTCACCAAACCCGAATAAATAGTTGTCTTTCGTAGCAACTTTAGAGTTACTAGATCTGAATATGTTAACAAATGATCGAATTGCTTATTACCCTTGGTGGTAAGAAATTCCTCATAAACTTATGTAAAATATCCCTAAATTCAATGGAAATCCAGGTGAAGATCTATCAAATCATGTGATGACCATTCACCTGTGGTGTTCATCCAACACTCTCAATGATGATTCAATTAGGCTTCCCCTTTTTCAACAAACGTTAACTGGTCCGGTAGTGAAATGGTACATCGAATTTCCTAGATTTTCATTCGATAACTTCAGCAACCTCGCCACAACCTTTTTAACCCATTTTTAGTTACCCATAAGGTACAAAACAGGAACAAAGCTTCTTACCAATTTTAAGCAGATGACAACCACTCACATATTTGATTATATTCATGAGTGGCAACGTCATTGTCAAATGGTGAAAACATATGTTCTTGATCAACAGTTAGCTGAATGGTTTATTAAGTCTCTATTACCCTCTATTACAGAATATGTGGCCAAGGGAGGAGTTGTCACTGAAGAGCAAGTCATTTATCATGCGCAATATCGAGACTTGATCTACATTCAATCTGGAATGCTCTATGACAAAATCTCTGATACTCCTAGACTAGAGTTTTCTATTCCTCCTCCTCCTAAATCAAACAAAGACTCTGATGCCGACAATGGCATGATAGGTACCACCAGCACGAAAACCACAAAGGCTACATCTAAGAAATCCTGTAAGGTTTCTAGTCAAAATGCAAATGTATAACTTCTTGCCTCAGAGGTTAATGTTGTGTCGACCGACAAGAGAAAAGAACTGAAACAACCAGGGGGCAAGAAGAAAGGGAAAAGCAAAAATAAGAAACAAGATGATTGGTCTCCTAAAAAATCTTCTGCAAACCCTTCTGGGAAAAGGAAGCCTCCTTCAGGATGTCACATATGTGATGAGGATCATTTCACGAAAGATTGTCCACATAAAGCTGAGATTAAGAAATTCTTCAAGAACTCAAAAACCTCAATGGTATTGATTGATTCATTTCCAAACCCAGAAACCAATCTGGTTGCTAGCGACAATGCTTTCCCATCCCAAGTGCTTATGTTGTCCATTTTGAAACAAAATGATACTTTGATATCAACAAGGAATAAAGATTATGGGAACCCACAGCTGTCAAACAACAAGGCTACTGATCAACCTAGTAGTTCGACAACAAATTCAACTGAAGTTGTGCCACCCATCATTCCTGAGCTAACAATAAAGCCGCAAAAGGGAGTAGTACACAAATCGACATTTAATCCTCGTGCTCGAGTAGCATAAAATTATAATATAGTAGAAGATCTAGCCCAATCACCGTCTGCTATGTCGACACTTGAAGTACTGCAAAATTTCCCCTCCCAAAAGTAGGCTCTATTATCAGCAATAGGTGGGATTGACCCAGCAGATTCCAATCTTGTGTCCTTTAACCATAAAGGATATGAACCCCAGTTACGAGCTAAACTCGCTTTCCTCATCCAAGTGAAAGCCCTCAACAAAACTGTTCATCAAACAATTATTTATGAGGGGGCATCTACATGTATTATTTCAATGAGTTGCTGGAAAACATCAGGCTCACCACCCTTTTCGTGATCATCAATGAAGTTAAAAGAATTCAATGGATGGACATACACCATGTATGGTATTTTAAGTAACTTGCAAGTTGAACTGGGGGGAAAAACAATGGAAATTGATGTTGAAGTTATCGATGGAAACCTTTATTACAACATTCTACTGGGAAGGCCGTGGATTTATGCTATGGTTGTTGTTGTGTCAACATACTTTAGAAATATTGTGTTTCCTTTTCAAGGATGAATTACAATCATTGACAAACAAACCTTCGTCCCCAATAGTTCACAAGTTACGGGAAGCATCCGGATGATCCATGGAAGCTCTCAATCGCTTCAAAATATCGGAGTAGGCCTCCTAAAAGACCCTACATTGATGGGTACTTTTGCTCTACCACCTCCGAGTAATCTGGCGGAAGTAGCCACGATGGAGACCTGCAATCTGGTATCTTCTGTGTCCACAAAGATTTATAAGATATCTGAACATGATGTTAGCATGGATCATCACCATGTATTTCCTCCAAGCCCAATAGAAATATTGTAGCAATCAATTTTCTTGGCCTGGGCGGCAAGACCAAATCAACGCTTATGAAGTGTCTGGATAGATAGGTCTAAGGAACATGGAACTTCTTTAGATCCTTGTTCGCATGTACATTCTACAGACGAAGGAATCATTCAATCAATGATCATAGGAGAGGCACCATAGGAATATTACCACCATCGTTCCCATTTTCCGAATTACTTTGAATATTGTTCCAATGGCCTTGATCATCCTTCAGTTCCTGATTTTCTATCAAATACTATAAATACGGTGGATTCCGAGTGAAATCTATGCAATATCAAAGAAACTATCACCATAAATATCTCAACCAAGCGAAATGTTGTAGAGAATATTCATATCGGCCAATCTTGTTCTTCTTTAGAACTGGAAATATATTGCGCTCTCTTTTGCGAGTTTAGAGATGTCTTTGCATGGTCATATGAAGAAATTCCAGGCATTAACTCAAGCATAGTTGAACATGAAATTAAGATGTATCCAGATGTCAAACCAATATGACAACAGCTTCGGTAGGTGTGCCTGAAGAAAGCTGCTACCATCAAGGAAGAAGTTGAAAAACTTTTACATGCTAGTTTCATTTACCTGGTTCCTCTAATTGATTGGGTATTGAATATTGTTCTTGTGATGAAAAAGGAAGGAATGGTTAGAGTGTGCATCTATTATAGGGATGTAAACCAAGCTTATCTGAAGGACAACTATCCTACACCCTTCATCGACCAGATAATTGATGAATGCGCCAGATGTGAAATTTTTCGTTTATGGATGGATTTTCTGGCTATAATAAAATAATATCTACCCACAGGACCAGTCAAAGACTACATTTATTTGTCTGTGGGGCACATTCACGTACCGTAAATTACCTTTCGGTTTGAAGAACATAGGGGCAACCTTTTAGAGGGCAATGAATTATGCCTTCCATGACATCAAGAACATCGTTCAACCATACCGCAACAATCTTCTGGCTCATTCGTGAAAGTGAACTGATCATCACAGCATTTGAGAGCTATATTTCTATGTTGCCGATACTACAAGATATGACTCAATCCACACAAGTGTGTGCTTTGTGTCAATTCTGGTCGTTTAATTGGCTTTGCGGTTTCAAAGGACGGGATTCGTCTCGACCCATGTAAGGTTTAGGCAATCATCGATATGCCTTCACCTTAACATTTGCTTCAGATTTAGAAACTCCAAAGGAAAGCAAACCTTCAAAGGAAGTTCATTCCAAATTACGCTGAACTTGCTAAAGGTTATACATGTCTTTTGAAGAAAGAAGTGCCCTTCAGCTAGGATCAGGTTGCGCAAGCTTCCTTTGATGCTCTAAGGAATCCCTAATAAAAGCATCATTAATGTATGCTGTTGACTATCAAAAGGACTTTAACCTATATGTAGCTGTGGTAGATATGACCATCACAATGGTTTTAGTTCAAGAATACAATGGACTCGATACCAAGCAAAAGACTACATGATCGTCGATGATACACTTTACCGTCATGGTATCGATACAGTTCTGCAAAGGTGCCTCTCCCATGAGGAGGCCGAAAAGTCCTAAATGATTGTCATTTAGGCGTGTGTGGGGGGCATTAACTTCGTTACACTACAACACAAAATATTTTACGAGAAGGTCACTTCTGACCAACAATGTTCAAAGATTGCATAACAACAGTTAGAAGTTGCCATGCTTGTCAAATCTTTGACTGCAAAACCAGAATACCACCCGTACCTCTACATCCAGTAGTTGCTATTGGGCCATTCACAAAATGTGGCATAGATTTCATGACATGTAACCTCACCTTGCCTGGGGGGCATGGGTATATCATAGTCGCAGTTGACTATTTTACGAAATGGGCCGAGGTGATGCCTACATTAAACAACAATGGTGAAACAACTACTCTTTTCTTTTTTAATCATGTAGTCTCCAGATTCGGTGTTCCATGGGCTATAGTTACATATCATGGATCAGATTTCCACAATCACATGATGGTTGAATTGGCTGCCAAATTAGGATTGTCCCACAACAGCTCTACTCCATATTATCTGCAATCTAACGGGCAAGTTGAGGCAATCAAGAAAGTCATGAAGTGCATGCTGCAAAGGATGATTAGAGACCATAAATGGAGTTGGCACCTAATCCTGTACTCGACCTTGTGGGCATACCAGACATTGGTGAGAAATGCAACCGGATTTACACCCTTTCAACTAGTGTATGGCCTCGAAGTGGTCTTACTAGTTCAGTGTGAAGTTTCATCTTTTAAGCTCACAATCGACCTTCTCCCTAGAACTTCAGAGGAAGAGGATAAATTCTTGGAATTAATCCAACTGGATGAAACCCATCATGACACTACCTTGACTAATGAAGCACATAAGAAATGAGTCAAGGCGTAGTTTGAAAAGAATGTCAAACCCCGTGTCTTCTTAGAAGGTGACCTGGTCTTACTTTATGATCAGAAATCTAATAAATTGGGAGCAGGTAAGTTACAGTCTTTGTGGATGGGTCCCTACATTGTTAAGCGTGTATTAGCAAAAGGAGCCCATGAGCTAGTAGATTATGATGGGACTCCACTGTCACAGCCCCGAAACGGGTTGTACCTTAAGCGTTACTATGCATGACTAAGCATAGTAATCTCTTCATATGATTTTGTTACATTTTTTTTTTCTTCAAGAGTAATCATTTTGGTTAGGTAATCCACTTTTTCATTTGTTGCAGATTTCAAACCTATTGGAATCATTTGTTGGATATGCTGACGGAGCTAGTCGTAGTACATAGAACCTATCTTCTACAGCCTGGGCCATCTTTGATCCAAGCAGTGAGTAAGTTTCAGAGGGGTATGTATGGGTTGGTCAACAAACAAGATCACTGAATATAGCGCATTGATAGAGCTCCTCTCTGATGCCATCGCACATGGCATATGCCACATTGTCGCCAGGCTAGATTCACAACTCACCATTCTACAACTTACCGGCATCTATTCTGTTCGGAATCTAGCTATCTATCGTATGTTCCTAAGGGTCAGGATTTTGGAAAGGAAGTTTGATTCTATTCAATATCAACACTTTTCCAGAAACTTAAACACATTAACTGATTCATTAGAAAATTAAGTGTTAGATAGACATTTGCAACATTTATAAAAGAAAAGAATTTCATCAACATTTGCATCAGGATCATATAACTTAACCAAAATAAAGCTCCAAAAATGAAAAAAATATATAATTGTTTATATTTTTTACATAATGTTTTGTGTCCAGCACAAAATTGGTCATACGATCTGAAAACTCAAAAATGTAGGAAAGCACCCTAGACTAATGGTGTTGGTAATAACAAGTCACCACATGTGCAATCATGCGTAGGAGCCTAGCTCATCGCCTCGGCATGCCAGTAGTATGGCACTGTAATCTCAGACGTAACTCATCGATCCTCAAATTCGGAATATAGAGGGTGAGGCCCTCAATCTAATCCGGTAATACTGCAAGGGTCTTAGCTACAGCTAGATTGCGAAGGACAACCCTCCCTATAACCTCTCTTGCTGGAATGACAGCTGCTACCCTCAGGTGCACTGCCAGTTGCACTAACCCAATATCTGCAAAAAATACATGAGTTTGATTAGTCTTGATAACATTTAAAAAAGCACAAGAAAATTATAAAAGCAATAAATAGAGACATGGTAAGAGTTTTTCTACCTATGACACCACATTGCTCGCCAGCCGGCAGCACAAAATCTTGGTCTCCCTGGAAATCCATCCCGACATAGGGGTACTCAGCATACACCATCTGCTGATGGTTGAACCACTCGAAGAAGGCATCAGAGAATTAAATCTATGATTGACCAGCATGTCTGGCCATAAGGTCAATCCACCTATGCATCTGTGGCTCTGTCAGTGTCGGTAGTCTGAGTGATCCAGGTGGATATTGGTGGCCACCTGCCAAGTCCACCTGGACCCCCACCATTGTCTTTCTCAGCATTTTCAGTTTCCTTAATTGTAGCACAACTTACTATTTTTAGCAGTTTTTCGGGTCCTGAACTTCCGGAGCCGTTTTGAGGCCCTAAACGACGTTTTTTGGGAATCCGGGGGCAACATGGGTCCATGGAATGAACCGATGTTTCCCGTTCCAACAATGATAGTTCTCGAATAGATCTTTCTATTGAGCTATTGTACGCGTCAAACGGAGATCGTATGCCAAAGTTACGACCCCGGGAAATTGATGTACCAATTTACCCAAAACGGGGCCCACAATTTGGCGTTTCATCTTCTAAGGGTCGGTTTTTGAATGTGAAGGGTTTTCCATTGTTTCTCAATAATAAATAGGCCTTCGAGCCTCATTGTAACACAAGTTCGGAACAGTTCAGAGACATGTAGCCGCACATCTCTTCTCAGAGATAAGCTACCATCGTCCTAGCTGGTTTATTTCCAATTCTGGTTGTAAGCATATTTCGGTATTTTCCATTAATGAAATGAAGTGTTATTTCCGCTGCATCTCTTTATTTATGGTTATCGCATCTCTGTATTTATGGTTATCTCTGTAATCTATTGCGTTCCTGTTTAAATCCGGATCACTGAGTGAAATGTACTATGGTTGCATCAGTGGGATCTTCTCCAAGGCAAAAGAAGTCAGAATAGAACCATAACCAAAGTCCTTGGATCTTCGATTCTTCACCTTGGTAAGTTGTTCCTTTATCACCGGAAGTATTGCATCACACCTGTTGAATACCTTTGGTTCAAGGCATTCCAAGGCATACTGCATATAGGACCTATTGGCCAAGTGAAGAGCTGCGCTGCCAGCCAATCTAGAAAAGGTGAATAAGATAGTCCTTAAGGACCGGTCAGTAACGTCTCTAATATTGATCTTGTCGTCCTTGCTCGGCTGAGATCCATCTCTACAGTATCGGCGAATGTAATCCCTCATGGATTCGCCCCCATGGGTGGAACTTGATAGTGAGAGAGGGGAACCACACCTCGAAAAACAGGTCAAAAAGTAGACATCCTCAATAGTCAAAGGGATGGATTTACCTATAATTTGGAACACTTGGTTGTTAGGATGCCAGGCATCGAGAAGATATTGCAACAAGTTGATTTGTTGCCTCATGATAGACATGTAGAGTAACTTGAGCAAACCATAGTTTGGCAATGCAGTTACCGTACTCGGATCATGTAAGGAAATCATATCCTCCTCTTCATGCTCATGTTCACACCATGTAATGACCATCTTGCTCCGATGAATCTCTGAAAAACAAACAAGAGAAGAATTAGGATCCTGATTTGGGCAAAAACAAAAAAAAATTCCATCAAAAATCAGTGCATAAAGTTTCCTCCTTGTGCCCATCGCACCCTAGCTATGTATTGGGTGGGTGGCATGCTGACTGGCCAATGGCCAGCTTAGTATGCATCGCACCTTTCGATGTATACTAGGTGCAATGGAGAGAGAACGAAATGTTCAAACCCTAGAGGCTCAGGAAAGCAGGAAAACATGCTCAGAATCAGAAAAAGAAAGAATGCAATTGAAGAGCTTAGGGTTAGCTCCCACCTGGTCTAGACGGTGCTGAAAATCGTCCACAGAATCACCTGGAATCAACTAATGAAAATCAAGGGGGAAACACACCTCTAGAGCTCCAATAATCCCAGATTTGAATGAAATGGTAAAATGAGAGGCAAAAACTACTTTTATGTTGTTACTCATGTAATTCAAGTAAGGTATTAGTTTTTTAACTCATTTTTTCAAGCATGTATGTACATTTCTAATCAGTTTTTTTGGAGCAATTGAACAGGTAGTATGACCGTTAAGAGAACATAGTGTTAATGGTGAATCAAACATCTTTGACTATTATCACAAGCAATTTTACACAAAGTTCAAGCTTGTTAAAAAATAAACCTAGCAATGAGCATATGTTCCCCGAGAGTTTAAGCTTATTAAAAAATGAACCCATCCATCGGTAAATAACCATTGTGATCTCATAATCATTAGCTTTTGAGCTTTGTTCGTGTTCTTACCATCACCTTCACCCTTTTTTAGCCGATCATACGCCTCCATTTGATTGTTTACCCCTTTTGAGGAACAGTTGCGATGAATGATTCTATTAGCCATCTTCTTTACACTACCGTGATTGAAAAGTTCCAAACCTTACCCAAAACTAGCTGCTATCTGAAAACATCACTCGTTCCTCGAAAAACGAGTCTCCTTTAAGCTCTATTCATCTAACTTGTAAGATATGAAAAGATTTCTGAAAAATTTGCCTCTCCAGCTCGTAAAAGTGATTGGAAGTGCCATCCCTCATCTAGATTTTAATCTTTTTGGACCTGAGGGATCATTACACAAAAAGATCGAGTGCTTGACTTGTTTGGCTTATTAAAACTATCGAAAAGTCATCCCTTTCATATTATTTTATACTTTTTCAGACTTAAGCGATTATACTATGAAAAAGGATTACTGGAGTTTCCTTTCCATTTGTTTTCAGACTCTCTAAAATTAAAAGGACTGAGTTATCTTTGTCATTAAACTCGTTAAAACAATAGCGACAAACTTTTCCATGCAAACAAGAGTGAGTTTCACTGTCATTAGGCTCATTAAAACATAGTGACGAGTTTTCTTGAAGGGAAAATTATAGAACAAGCATATGTTATCCCCCTCAAGCTTGACAAAAATAAAGAGGTACTGGTCAGCAATGAGAGGGGAAAATTTGGGAGGAAAACTTGAAGAAAATTTATTGGTAGCAGGTCGCTCTTGAACATGACACTTTCACTCCATCACCATGATTGAGTCAGGTTGGGTTATTCCATTCACTATTCACATCACCATTGGTCCTCCATGCCATCCATTTTTGGGGTTAATGCTACCAATCCATTTCAGTGTTTCTGATATGTTCAAGAGAAGTCTCTCAGAGAATTCACCAACCCATCTTACATCTCATCCGCTGCAATACCTTCACACTTCATTCGTTCATGACCGCCATCCTGAACCTTGTATCATCACATCATTTTCACCTCCACAAAAACATTTGCTATGTTTCGTGTCATAGATGTGGAATTCATTAAGGCCCTCCTACAATGGGTCACTTCTTGTCGACATCAGCTCATTATCCAAGAAGTTGACTTAGGAACAAACCCTTTCAATACTTTGAAGCTTGCATGCCTCAATGGCAAGTTTCTCACTTCCAGTGACAGGTTTACATCAATGGCCTCTAACCAAGAGATTTTGCATGGTGTTTGACGTCGACTATTGTATTCACACCACGTGAATTATACTGCCATACCTTGAGGGTTATCATCATTATCGGTGATTCCTCTCATGCCTATTAACATGTTACATCATTGGTTGGTAACCAGGCGATGTCTTTCAATGTTCAATGTCAGAACATCCTTTAACATGGATTGACTTGTACATCGTGCGAAGATTGAATGAGTTTGAAGACCCCGGATCTAGTTTCATCCATCTGGGCTGCGATATATTCAAGAAAATAAAGAAATCAAATGTACATCATAGTTGCACAGATGATCATCCAAGCTAAGGGATGATGGCTCTACCAGAATCATCAGTCTGCCACACAGACGGTTTTCTGTCTTATGTACATGAAAATGAATTTATAAAGATGAGCATGGGAATGCCTGCCTTAGCTATATCATGAAAATATTATGAAGATAATGTATTGTATTGTATCTTATTATAGGTCCCCTTCCAGTTCAAAAATTCTCGGATCCTCATGATAAAGCATTTCACCCGACATCAGAAGAATTAAGACCTCATGCTTTAGGGGTCAACTGTCAAAGAAATATTTTGGCACTGCAACCCCAATCTCATATGTCCGTAAACCAAGGGCTTCTAAGCCCCTAAAAGTGTTGTTACACACCCTAAAGCAACAAGGTCAGCTGATTACATCATCTCCCAAAATTTCTCCCTAAAAAACGACTCAGAACTAGTCAAAACTCGACCATACAGACTACTTAGTGCTAAGGGTGTGATGCATCTCACCTACTACATGTAGAAAGTGCGATGCATACTGAAAATCCCTTCTATAGGGTGCGATGAGTAAGAGCAAACAAATGGCAGAGGTAGTTGGCTAGGTGGCAACCTAGAGAATATTCTAGAAACTGCCCATTTGACCATTGCCTCTCTGAATTCACCCAGGGATGAGTAATAGATCATGAAATCTCCAAGTGGAACCAAGAACTATAATAGAAATGACACTAATCAAAAACCCAGAAGCTGACTCACCCACATGCAAATATCTATATATGGATCCCTCATCCTAGAGATCCAGAGACTGGAATTTTGTATCTTGTAAGGAAGTGCTATTGGTTTCTCTGTGGAACATCATAGTGTTGGGTGATCTAGATTTTCATGAGGTGAAGAGGGCTTTCATGCTGGGAGGATGGCACTGGGTTAGATCAATGTTTTGTAATCCTCTCTTCTACTACTTCTATCAATAAATCTATTTGAGATTTCCTCCATATTCTTGTATATCTCTGAATCTTGTATTGATATATGCACTTGTATCGTTAATATATATCTGATCCTATATTGTTTATGGTTATATATATCTATGCTTTGATGGTATTATGTTGCTTTGACTCTAAAGGTGTTCTTTGAAGTGGG